>OY804602.1:7706300-7964027 GCA_963680895.1 Fragum sueziense | reverse complement strand
GTCTCATATAAATTTACACTACATGTTTGTTGATTTCAGGCTGTTAAAAGCTATTTCCTCATCCCTTTTTTTCTGTCCAGAAAGACCAAAATTCCAAAGTCTTTGAACAATTCTTCGAAACACCTTTGAATTGAGACAATCTTAAAATATTTACATGTATATTTGAAAATGGGCTATTTAACCATCTTTTCTAGTCAAAAGCTATAAACAAATCCCACTAAGTATTGATTTATAAGATTGTCTTTTATTTAGCCCGTTACTGCATAGGGACGCCTTTTGACTACCTCACAAGAAAAGGCTTGGGAAAACATTATGGAAAATGAAGAAATTGCTTGTGACAAGCAATTTCTTCATTTACCCCAATGTTTTCTAACCAAAAATGGCAAGATTTTTAAAAAAAATTCATCAACTCAAAATTGTCGTCTGCAACTTCTTTCAATTTGAAGCAGGCCAAAATTTTGCCGTCTGGTAATGGGTTAAATGGATGTTTATTTTCTATTTCCAGACTCGGCATATTGACGTTGCCAGTAAAGTCGAAGACAATGAACACAATCGAGCCTAAACTTTCTGATGTATCCGACAACAACAGAAACGGTACCGGAAGTGATTGGGACACCAACAGACCGGAAGTTCCGACACCCCCGATAGATGAGTGGCGCATTTCTGGTGAACAGCAAGTTCACGTCATGGTCAACAATATCATCGTCTCGTTTTTGTCTCTGCTGACCGTTCTGGCCCACATTCCAGTTCTCATGGTGCTACTGCGCTTCCGTAGAATGCCGACGTCACTTAAACTGCTGTCCATCAATTTCGTTTCGTGTAGTCTCCTCTACTTTGCTTCGATAGTTGTAACGTCGATTATAGTTTTGTTACTACAGAAGCCTATACTCAAACAGTTAGCGAATTGAGAGTCATGTTTGCTTTTTCTCTTTATACATCCAATATATGTGCGGTTGGTGGCCTGGCTCTAGAACGATTTGTTCGGATAATTTATCCGTTATCTTCATCACAGATATTACAAACACGTTACATAATCGCTTATATTGTAGGTGCCTGGATGATAGGATTCTTGTCATCCGTCATACCTTTTATCAGCCAATGTCATTTAAAGCTACAATTGTGCAACATATCACAAGCTCTATATATCAATAGGTACATTTTGATCACTATTTTTTGTGGGTTTTCAATTTTGATATGGTTTTCATGTCTCAAAATTTTTAAAGTTATAAATTCAAATCAGATTTTTCCCTATAACCAAATATTTAACCCTTCTGAAAGGGTCGACATTAATCCCAACGACGTTCAAGAGCCAAACCAGCCTTCGCAAACTCAAAACAACAGATCTGGATTCAGGGCAACCCGATACATTATGAAAATCATGACCACCTACGTCATTTGTCATATTCCATTTTTGATAAATTCGTCAATATTTATACCATTTCCAAACTTAAAAGCAACACAAATTGTAGCTATCTTACAAATGTTAAGTTTCATGTGTTCTCTTGTAAACTTCTGTATTTCCACGCATTTCTTCATATGGAAATTTAAGGAGAGTAAGCTTGTGTTTCTGCAACTGTTTTGTTCATGGAACCCAAGATTGAGCACCAAAACACGTGATTTAAAGATGGACGTATATAACATACCCATTGCAACCAGAGAGAATTTCGTCGGTGTAAGTGCCAATCATCGTAACTCCAGCTTTAATGAAGCTGGAGTTACGAGTTTTTTGCAATAACACCGACGATATGTCGAGATAAAATGGAGCGTTCCGAACGTCTACAAGAAAACATGTTTCAACTTATGCGAATGAACTGGGGGATAGAACCAGCGTGTATATGAAAATATACTGACGGCCATAAGAAACGCCTCAGTCCAATTGAATATCCAATGTTTCATTATATTTGATTTGAAATTACAAAAACTCATTTCCATCTGTAAATTTGATTATCTGGTGTTGAAAAATGATTGTAAAGAAATTATCAAATTGTTAGTTTAGAAAAATAGCACATTTAAACAGAGCGGTATAAGAATTTTCATTTAAAAATCAGTTGCACGTGGTTAAAACTTTACTTGCGACAATAACAGGTGCCGTGAAACGTGTTATTTTGGCGTCCACAGTTAGTGAATACTAAATGCGACGTCGATCCCAACGTCATAAACATGAAACGCATATGACGTTAACGTGAGAAATATTCTAATGTAACGGGCGTTATCCTAGGTCTATCTGACTTTTACCGATTGGCAAATGTTTCTCGTCGACCAAGAAGCGTAATCGTGCAATGCAAGACGTCAAAACGCCAAAGGGCTTGTTTTTTAATTTCCGGTATTCAAAAATTGCTCATATACGAGCTCTATTTTCCGAGCAATGTATCTGTTTCAAACGTAACTTGAAACAACAAAAGATACCATAAAACACTTATTTGACCACCACAGTAATCGTATACTCAACACACTGTCGATCCCAACGTCACAAACCTGAAACGTACATGACGTTGACGTTAGGAATTTTCTCGTTTTAAAGACGCTACACGAGATACAGTTGAGCGTAGCCGATCGATAAACGTTCGCGAAACTCAAACGCGTCGATCAAGATTCGGAATCGAGACACACAATGCGTTAAACTGTCTGGCGACTTGTTTGCTTATTTCTCGCATTCGAAAGTGGCCATATCGTAGGCTCTCTTTTCAGAATTTAGCCTTGGCATCCTTTAATACGGATGTTTGACACGAAAAACTTTAAATTCCTGATTGCCTATCCACTAACACATGTTACTGTGTAAAATGTGACCAATTTCATCACATGACAAATAAACACGAAGCGCACGTAGAAAACGTGACCAGTCACCGGAAATGAACATCTCAATGAATAAAAACGCATATTTGTTTATTTGACGTATCTGTTGGTCAAAGATATTATATACAGAATATATTTCACTAATATTTTAATAAGCTTAAGGAAAATAATGACAAATTTCATTGAGGCGTTTTTAATGGCACTCAGTATATGTTAGTTGTTCTTATAGTTTATTATGTTGTTGTAACTAAATGTGAATAAATAATAAATTTAATGAGAAAAAAGCCATTAAGTGATAACTTTAGTCCAAACAATATTGAACACTTACAAACCCTTTAAACCCATTATCATGATTATCAGACGTCAAGATCGAGGTCTGTTCCAATTTTAAGGCATTGCTGACGACAATGTAAAGTTTGTGGGTTTTTTTTTTAAGCTATTTCTATTTTGGGTTAGAAAACTTTGTGGAAATCAATTTCTTCGTTTTCCACAATGTTTCCCTAACATATTTCTTGTGAGCCAAAAAGCGTCACTGTGTGGGAATGGGCCAATTCTAATTTGCTCCAATCATTCTCCTGCACGACATACTGTTCCATTTTGAAGAGAACATTTTAGAGCTTAAGTATGCACATGGGGCATAAGAGGGAAATGTAGTCTGGTGTCAGACTCTTGTTGCTATGTCTCAAAAAATCAAGGCTTGAGCAGCACAAAAATTAGGCGCGAAGGCCACCGCGTGTCGCACAAGTGTGTAAACGCGGTATTGTCCGTAAATATTGACCTGAGCCCGATGAATATGTAATGAGTAATTGTGACAAGGAATAATCAATACTAGCCAGCAAGCATACACTGTCAAACAGAGTCGATCGTTTCCATAAGCATTTTGACTTTGTATTTTGCACGTGCTTTTCGTGTCAATATATGTCGGAGAGTAATTATTCCGCATCACAAATTCCCATTGCATAGGCCTATTCAACAGGTTCAGGTCAATATTTACGGACAATACAAACGCGGACCAATCGCGATAACACGTGGTACACTCGCGGATCACAAGTGGACGACAATTGGTCACTCGCGGGCATAGGCAAAATTTCTTGCGTGTGATTTGCGTGTGTATCACTTGTCATCCACTTGTGATCCGATTGTCTACAGCGTTCCTTGCACATGTGATAGCGTGTACTTCGCGCTTCTTTCTCAGATCACTTGTGACCCCATTTTCTGACCACAAGCGCTCACACACAGAGGACTCGTGATGGACACGCGCTGGGCACGTGGAGCACACGTGCGCGTTTGGTCCAATTATTTTTCGCGTGTCTAGTACGTTTAGAGACAATTTTGCTGATTTTTCACCGCGTGTAGAAAAAAAAGAAATGAAAAGAATGGTAAAATTACACGTGATCAACTCGCGGAAGTCTGTGTGACAAGCCCTTTAAAATTGTATAAAGGGCTGGTCACACATGCTTCCGCGAGTTGATCACGTGCAATTTTACCATTTTCTTTTTCATTTTTTTCTACACTTGTGATATGAGAAAGCCTTTTACACGCGAAGTACACACTATCACATGTGCTAGGAACGCTGTACAAGGGTCAGACATCTAAAGTCAGGCAAATTTCAATGACGCGTATGTCCTGCATTAGCAGCTAGGACCGTCATTCAACGTCATTCCATGTTGCAGACAAGGATCCGTTATAGACGTCGTTTCTTTCTCTAGCCTGACGTCCAACAAAGTTCTCTATGTGTTCTTTTGCTGGTGATTAAGCAAGTCATGCCTAGATAAATTGTGTGTGTTTCCTTGAGTTAGTGGGTGGTGATTATCATACTGAAATATCTCAACGATATGTCGTTGTAAGACGGCTACAGACACAAGTTGAATAATTTCATTGCAGTACCCTTGTACCGTTTGGTTGCAATTTACTGAAATGAGGTCTGTTTAATTGTTGCCAATAATTCGTGTCCAAATAATGACGATGCACCCGTCGTAACTGTTGTTGGTATCCAGCCTTACACATCTTCTCCAACCACAAATCCTGTCGTCAGCTCATGACACGTAAATGTGATTCATTCGGACATCAGTCCAATGTCTCCTTGTTCAATATCGATGTTTCCATACCCACTGACGCCATGCCTGTCGATGCTTCGTCATTGGCGTAGGTCAGAGGACCTTGATGCAAGTTGTGCGGAGCCTGTCCCGGATAGTCTGGTCACTAGCGGTATAACCTGGACTAATTTAACTTCTTACTAGATAGGAATCTAATACACGGTGTGTAATCGCGTGACTCAGAATTTCCGATAATCTTCAATATCTTTTTTAATACTTGGCCAATTTGAATTCGGTTTGAAGCAGAGAAAGTGGGAAATTGCCAGGAATGAGCTGGACGTGTTGAATTTTTGAAAAATCAACTGATAAAAACGTTATTGAAGATAACTTAAAAGTTTGGTTTATCTTCAATAACTTATTTATCAGTTGATTTTTCAAAAATCAATTATGTCCATCTAATGCGTGATGTCTGTCCACACTCTCTGTTTCAAACGGAATTCAAATCGGTCGCACAAAATTATTGAAGATTTTCTGAAAATATTGTATCATGTGATTATCCATCTTGTAATACGTCGTTTTGAAACGATCCTCCCTGAACGTCGTTTTACACGGTCTGCAAGATTTAGGTCGGTCGTTGGCGGCCAAAGTTGCACGAACCAAGTGCCGTAGGCGCGTAATTGTCAATTCGAGCCAATTGAAATGCAAATCAAAATCTCTTACAGGCATGCCTGCTTGGAGCATGCTAAGAGCTCTCTGGCGTCGAACTTGCGTCGTTGTTTCTTGCATTCCCATTATCAATTTCAAATAATTTGAAACGGTTAAATTGATTCTGCTAACAGATTTGTGTAATTCGTGTGTTTTGGTATTAGATCTATCTAGACATTATCGATGTCACTGCACACATGCCGCACGTGACTTTTACTAATCTGAATTTTGTCAAATACATGTATCCCGACTGTTCATACTGTTTCAAAACGCGCTAAGCATTTTTTTTTAACAGTAGGCCCTATACATAAGAGAAAGTAAATATACTAAAGGAAAAAAAGAAACGCAACAAAAAATTAATTTGTCATACGATTTGTTTTTGTATTTCTCAAAATCACCCATATGCGAGTACGTTTTTCAATGCATAGTCAAATTTCATCATTTGACTTTCTAGTGTTAAAATTTCATCAAGGTTACAGGTTGTACGTGCCATCAATATGCGTTTAAATGAGAGTGGTTTGGCGTCAACTTTAAATTCGTTGTTGCACGCAATCCAGACCGACGTTAACGATTCCTGGCTAGAATTTGATTGCTGTACTGTCCATGAATAGTAACAACAGTTTTTCTCGATAAGAGAATTTGTTTCTGTAGGTAAAATAAGCGAACGTTATGATCACGGCGCATCTTACTATAATTGAAAGTTTGCACAAATAAGGAATTTACTGACAGTAACAAAAAATAAGAATTGTGTTCTAATTTCTATGTTTTTCTATTCAATGCGACCAAAAATTTTCTGCGATCAGCTGTCGTCATAAGTGACATTATAATCTTGTTCCGGGCTCTCTATTTCTGTCCAGAGGCTCTACAAAGCCACTGGCCGAACATGCCCCGAGGGCGGACTAGCCCCGGTCTCCTCTACAGAGGCGAAATAAAAGAGCCTCTGTGAAAGACAGTTGTTGACTGGATGTCCCGTCTCTCATCCAGTGACCAGGTCCGTAGGAAGCAATTTCATAGGGGAGGGGTGGGCTTTAAAGCCCTTGTCCTGAATATTGACGGGGGCTAATTTGGTTTTCCCAAAATGTTCAGGGTAAAATTAAGAAAATTCGGCATTTTTGGACAACATAGGGGGGCTTAGCCACCCCCCAGCCCCCTGTTCCTACGGGCCTGATGTGAGATTCGAACACCACTGCCGCGGTGGGCGGTTTGGCTATATGGCGTCAATGTGGTGTGGAAATTCCGATGAGCCAGGGTCTAGAAAGCACATGTTTGAGACTTCCGTGCCTAAATACAGTCTGATCGATCCACAGTGATCCTTTATGTTTGGGATTTATTAACTCATTACCAAACGGCAAAATTTTAGGTTGGTCTAAATTCAAGGAGGTTGCAGACGACAATTTCAAATGAAATTTTGTTGTCTTTTTATGTAGAAAATATTGTGGAAAATGAAGAAATTGCTTGTCATGCACAAGCAATTTCTTCATTTTCCACAATATTTTCCCAATTCAGTTTCTTGTATTGTACCGTGGGGAGTCAAAAAGAGTCACTGTGTGGCAACGGGTTAATGTGTTCCGAGGCTTCTAATGAGAAATCTTCTGTTTGTGGTAATATCCATAATTATAACCATGGCCGTTCTGTATCACCATAGGCTATATTTGTAATATTTAGAACTTGCTCCGCCCCCAATTTACTGAAAATGTCAGGCCCTACTTTCGGTTTCAAACATTTTCGCGGAAGCAGTCAAATTGAAATCACGTGAATATATCCCAATTATAAAAGCTGAGCGTGTGCTTAATCTGACAGTTCAGAAGAGGATTTCAATCAGGCGATATCAAGGGTTGTAAAGTTTTTTTTTCTACTGTGGTCTTGTTATTGTAGGCATTAATCAGCTGCGATATCGTAGCCACAAACTTGATGATGAGCCTTAATCTAATCCGAGTGTTCTCTGATGTAAATACGCTCTTTGATACACTGTATTTTGATTTTTCGCTATTTAGCTATGAATAGAACGTGCACTAATCCGAGTCTTCTCTGATGTAGGCCTAAATACGCTCTTTGATAGTTTGATTTTTCGCATGCGTATTTACATCAGAGAAGACTCGGATTAAACGTGCACGTGCCTCACTGGAATACGTAGGCCTAACTGTGTGCAAGATGTAATCCTCGTAGAAATTGTGTATATTTCCTGAGATATCTAACACTGACAATAATGAAGAAAAAGGAGAAACTGATACAATTTCAACTTGATGAAATTTTTAAAATGAATTATTCTTTTCATTTTGGGTCTAAAACATGGTGGAAAATTAAGTAGATAGATCTATAGATCTAATTTCTTAATTGCTTGTCACAAAATTTCTTCATTTTCCGCAATGTTTTTCTAAAGCCATAAATCTTCTGACACTTCAAAAAATGTCTATAATTATGTGGGAAAGGGCTAACCATAGCACATAATGACACCCTTTGACACCCATAACTTACTGGTAAAGGCTTCTGAAAACATTTTGGAAAATGAAGAAAATGCTTGTGACAAGCGGCAAAATTTCTGACTGGTCCAAATTCAAAGATGTCGCAGACAACAATTTCAAGTGGATGGAATTTGAAATTTGTCGGTCATTTTGGGTAGAAAACATTGTGGGAAATGAAGAAATTGCTTGTCACAAGCAATTTCTTCATTTTCCACAACGTTTTCCCATGGCATAATCTTGTGAGGAGTCAAAAAGAGTCATTGTGTGGTAATGGGTTAATCATTTTCCAAACAACATAATGGTATCTAAACAGCTTTAGAAAGCATTGAGGTAAAACAAGAAAATGCTTATGGCCAGTAATTTCTTCCTTTCCCTACTACATGTATGATATTGGCAAATTGCTGGTTGTAACAATTTTGTTTGGCTTGAACACCTTTGAACTTAGACAGTCAGAGCAAAAGATGAGAGGGATAAAGATATTCTGAATTTGTTATGCAAACCCTATACTGTGAGTACACATTTAAATTGTCTCAACCAGATAATTCCAATGAGTACCCACAACATAGGGTTTTGATCAGAACTTAGTGATAATTTGCTTTATAAAAAGCCTTTTCCCCCCTCTTATCTGAAGCACTGGACAAGCCTAAAATTATTTTGTTTTAACCCGTTCCCAAACAAGACCTTATTTTAATGTCTTACTCTTAGGCTTGGGAAAACTTCGAGGCAAAAGATGAAAATGCATAAGCCTTAATACCAGCATTTTGTCATTTTGCCTTGATATTTTCCGGGCTATGATTTTCAACTTCAAAATACATGGTAACATTCATTTTGTTGCCTACTGCTTCTTTCAAATGGCAATGAATTTTGGGCTAAAAATAGACCGGGTTTACTGTTATGTTTTGATAAACCGTAAGTGTTGTTATAAAATCTCGTAACTACGGCTTGAATCAAGCTGTAGATTAGAGATTTTATAACAACACCTACAGATACTATTGTTTGTCCAAAATCAAGTCACTGTTTACATGATAAAGTTGGTCCTTATTGGATCTGTCTAAAATTTTGGTGTTTAGGAAAGGGTTAACCCTTTCCCAAACGATAAAATTTTAGGGTGATCCACTTCAAAAACTGCTAAAAATGACAAAATGTATGTTATTAAAGATAGGATTTGTCACTCGTTCTCAGAATAGGACGTCGATTTCAATTTGCAAATTGAGCAAAAATGAACTTCTTCAAAACTGTTGTTTTTCTTTTTAATTCCGTAGAACAAACATTTATGAACAATAATGCGAAATATCAGAACTCAAATACAGCGATTTTTATTTTTTGCAACACTTTTCTTAACTCTGGGATAAATTAAGTGTAATCTGCGTTATGAGTACATAATTGACAATATTTTACGGATTATTTTACATTTCACTGTAAGAAATGATTTTATCACATTTCTTGATATTCTGACTGAAAAAGTTTGTTATTTTTTATCCTGAATTCCCATTCTCAGTTTTCAAATAGTCATTTTGATAGATCTGTCGACGTTGAAAATTCTCATTCTTTCAAAACTACAAATAAAAGTAGATAAAAATTTATCAAGTTGTCGATCTACAACTGTAATCCTGTAATAAATGTAATTTACTGTTTAAACAGATATAAAAAGTATCTATTATTTGTGCTTGTTTGCGAAATTTTACTTTCAAAATTGCCTGTCCTCGTCATAACGTAGATTAAATCACGACATAGAGTAGATTACACCAAATTGTAAATGACTAATTTGAGCCTAACAAACCGTAGGGTGACAAGGAAAAGACTATAAATATGCTAAAAATATCTGTGAAGAAGTTTTCAGACATTTATGAATGTAAAATTCTCTGAGGGAATCTATATTTACCGTAGACAGTAACAAGAACAGTAACAACTTTGAAATTATAGACTGAAATTCTCCACGCTATGGTTTTTACTTTAATGATTCTTTTCTGAATATCAAAACCTTTTATTGAATTGGTGTAATGATTTTTCTAAACGATCCTTGTAAATTTTCGAAACAATCTTAGATGTGCACAAGCGAAAAGAAAGGGTATCATACACAAAGAATAATACCCCTTTTCCCCGAAGTCCTGGTTCTGATTACCCTCTAGAATGGAAAGCAAGAAATAGATACGGAAAAGAAGATGCCGATAGTAAGCATTTTCTCCTTTTCCTGAAAAGTTTCTATGTTATGAATAACACACTGTCTGGTTTGAGTAACATTGTTTCACCTTCAAATTTGGGTTTAAATTTAGACCAGTCTAAAATTTCCTTTTATCATCCATATTCAGAATGCGTGTGTTACATTATTTAGTATTTTTTTTTCATGAATGCAATAATTATAAAGGCTCTGTGATGCAAAAGTCAAATTTGTGCTGATCTTTATTTTTGTAATGAATATTGTTTTCAAAATATCAAAAAAATGAAAGAAAGAAACGAACGCATCCATATTAATGTACACAATGAGGCAGAACATTTAAGTGTCTAAATTTATTTTCCAATGCACTCTCCAAGAATAGTATATCTGTGACAGCCTCGACCCATGGCACATGGTTGAATGATTCTGCGCACAATGCAATCAAGCTTAACCAACAGCTGGTCAACAGGGACAGTTTCTCAAACAGCAAACACTCAGCCTTGCAATTCAAACAATTCTGTTGATGATTAAATGGTTGTTGACATTGAATGAATTAATGTGAAAATAGAAAATAGAAAATAATTATTCAAAGAGAGAGAAAAAAACTGAATATCAGCATTTTTTGTCTTTTGTTTTAGTATTTTCTCAAACCGTTTCGTTCAAGGGCATCAAAACAGTGAAAAATCAGTAAGAGTTAATGTTACCTGTGCAATGTGCCACTTTTAAAGAGTAAAATTTGATTTGTAATCTACGTTATTTACTTTGGTAATCTACGTTAAGATATCTAGTTAAATTACTTTGATTCAACGCGGAAAATAAATATCTAAGCGAGTAGATGTGGAAATTCGGCATCTAAAGCTCATAATAACATCGGTTTACATGCTATGATATCTTAAAGATATACTGGTAGAGCTTTAGAGCAGATATATATCCATTTTTGAAAGCTACGTTATCGCCTTTTTGCACAACAGATCAATTCAATCTTTTGAGTGAGATTATTATTAAAACATTTCAGACAATTGTTGTGATTTTAAATTTGAAAAAAATCCACATTTCTTTAAGGATTACATTTAGGTTTCTGTAATAATGGACTATAAATATTAGAGGTTAAGTCATGAATTCTAAACACGAATTCAAAGTTTGTGTCAATAAGTGTGCTTTAATCAGGTCTGTTGTCACAATTTGGAAAACATCTTATACAGTTTTTGTATCAATATATCCTTCATGGTATGAACATTTATAAAACCGTAAAGAAATTGTGGAAATTCTTTTAAAACATGTAACTTACCTCGAATTCTGCCACCCGTCACATACTTCTAATGACACTCCACGAGACTGACATGTTGGACAATGAAAGAAGGAACATGATTTTTTTAGACTCTGTATGTATATCCTACAGTTTGACAACCAATAAATCTCTCTATCGGGCTAAAAACAGCGAATTTCGTGTTTTTCACTAACGTAGATTACATAACGTAAATTACTGCATAGGAAACTTTTCTCGATTGACAATTCGGAAAAGATATGAAAGAGTAATTTATTAGCGCTATTTCCTTCTCAAGTTCAATCCTACTTCCTACTATATTGGTTATTTTTCTTTTTCTTCTAGTATGGGGGAAATGTCACTAACGTAAATTACAAGCTTAAAACAACGGTCTTACCTTGGTTGCATTATTGTGTTTTTAAACAAAACATGGAACACATGTGTGTCTATATTGCAGTCTGATTATTCAAATGCTTGTTTAAGATGTTAATTTCGTTGATAATCATTGATTTAAAGGAGTTCTTGAATTATTTATTATTTTTCTAAATGATGCTTAACGTAGATTACCTAAATTCGGGGACAAAATATTATTGCGGATATTTTTTTCTCTTTACCTCAATCGGTGAAATATTGCTTATTTTTACGTTTGCACATATCCATTTATCAGTTTCGAAAATATCTTTTTTGTATTGCATTTTGCCAACTTGCCCATAAAAGCTTCAAATCAACAACGAACAGCTCGGGGACAGGCGAAAAATCGACCCCTTGGTATAAACATGGATTACCCAAATCCATAAAGTTGTAGACTATGATGAGTTTTACCTATTTTTTATTTGTACAATAAATTATTTTCAAGGTATGCAAACTTATTTTGAACTATTGATGATTTTCTATTTTTTATATATTTTTTAATAGCGAAGACAGCCTTTTTCAGAAATCGACGTCCTATTCTGAGAACGAGTGTTGTGTAAAATATGGCACAGAAAATATTGAGACAAAAGGAGAAACTGCTGGTTATCAGCAGTTTCTTCTTTTGTTTCAATGTTTTCCCAAGCCTTTTCTATTAGGGACGTCAAAACCAGGTCTTGTTTAGGAAAGGGTTAAAAAGTGATTTGTGTTCACCCTGTATCCCTCACATTCCAGGTATTTACAGTGTACATGAGGTTTGATTGACAGATTGAGCTGTGAAACAAACATGGGTAGGTCATTTTTGTATTTTACACAGGCGGAATAATTCAATTGCAATGAATTTTTTGCTAAAAATAGATTGGGTTTGCCGTTACATATGCTTTGATAAACCGTCGGCGTTATCATAAAATCTCGAAACTACGGCTTATCAAGCGGTAAACTGGTACCTGTTGTATATGATGTATAACCTCTTTACAACGTAGTGTATCAGAGACGGGAACCAGTCTAATCAAGCCGTAGTTACGAGATTTTATAAGGACACCTACGAAATGCTATTGTCTGTCTGAAATAATGTCATGGTTAAATGGTTAATTGAATAAAATTGTTCCCTATTAGTGCACAAGTAGCTAACAAACCCCTTCTCATGTTGTTCAAGTCATATTTCTATTGTGACCTATATGGGAATGAATTTTGAGCTAAAAATAGACTTGGTTTATCATTATTTTTTGATAAGCCCTCGGTGTTGTTATAAAATGCAGTAACTACGGATTGAATCAAGCCATAGTTACGAGATTTTAGAGCAGGTCTACAAAGTACTTTTGTTTGTCTGAAATTACGTTATGATTTACTGAATAAAATCATTCCCTATTATATTTAAGAAAGAAAATAGACAAGTATTTAAGTAATATGATATTGATTAACCATTGAACCCTTTCTTGTTCCCAAATAGCAAACTTTTCATTTACTCTAGTCTATTTTGAAAGGAGTTGTGGACGACATGTGTCAAACGTAGGAAATGTGTATGCAAAAGCATTGAAAATATTGACAGAAAAAAAGAAATTGCTGCTTATCAGCAATTTCTTCTTTTCTGTCAGTGCTTTCAAAAACTATTTCTAAGGGACATAAAAAAATCAGGTCTGTTTTGGAAAAAGGGTTTCTGCATGAAAATTGCAATGCTAGACTTTTGTCCTATTTGAATGACAAAAAAGTTGTCAATTTGCCATAGTTGTGCTGATATTAGATTTCATTATTAACCCTTTGTCCAACAACAACATTTTGACCAACTGAAATTAAGTTTGGGTTTGAGTTTATTGGGGTTTTACGCAGTTTTCAACTACCAGGGTCATATCGCGGCGGCTGGAGCACCTAACCGTGGGTTCCTGGTACTTCTCGCACCAGTACAACCACAATATCCAAACCGAGCCTCCAGCTTCTCTCTCACATAGATGATTCACACCCATTGGTGAGAGACAATTGACTTTTGTCAAATGTCAGAATGGATACTGGCCGAGCCGGGGTTCGAACTCGAGACCCCTGGATTGACAGACTCCGACGTAACCGACTGAGCTATCCGGGCTCGGCCCACTGAAATTAAACGGTTATACAAATGACAACATCATTGAACTGTTAGAATGAAAACTTGCCTTGATAGGATGGAAATATTTAGGAAAAGGTAGAAAATGCTGGTAATCAAGAGATTCTATCCTTTCTCCAATATTTTCCCAAACTTCTAGGTGCATGTACAAGCGTCATCGTTTGGGAAAGGGTTAAAACATATGCAGAGCAACGGAAGTGTTGTAACTGTTGTTGAAGACTGGGCCAGTACAAGATTGCATATTTGTTGTGAAATATCTGTTTGTACGGTTGCAGGTGCCTTAGAAACAACAACACACGATTGTTCACTATTCAGCACTCGATAGTTCTTCGACTGCTTTTGGTTAGAGTAAAACCATAAATTGTAGTTTCTAAATAAATAGATGTGCAAGATATATTATTTGTGCAAATTCCCGGTCATACTTATTGATATTATTCTATAATTCTATGACAAGATTACAATGCATATTATTAATTAAAAAAAAACAACAAATATTTATTTCCCAAAAAGATATAGTTTTTAAAAAAGAGCATTTACAACTGTTAGTTAAAAACAACAGAAATATCAATCTAATAGAAATGTGAAAAGAAGTGAAATAACATACTGTTATTTTCAGCCTGTTTTCATGTACATGTACACAATTGTTTCTTTTCTGTATTTTTTCATCTATTTTTTCACTGAATACATGTGCTAGATCAGGTATCTGATGCGCAGACTTGAAGGATACATGCGTTATACATGCGTTATTTTTGCGTTATCACTAAGTGGACGAACATTGTCCTGCATTCATTTCATAAATGAAGCAGCAATACTTGTCTGCAGATTTCATTCTGGTTCTTGTCTTCTAGATATAACCTCACCCATGAGGTCTCGGTTTCAATTCGTTGATAAATCTTTTTATTTGTTCATTTATTCTTCCTACATGACAATTTGATAAGAAAATTCATGCAAATTAAGCATTAATCTTACTCTACTATTTTTAAAGCTATCTGGTGAAGCCATGCAGATTCATACAGGGTGGATTATCATGTGATACAACATTCTCAGAAATTATTCAATAATTTTATTAATATGGGACCGATTTGAGTTTGGTTTGGAGCAGAGATGGTGGACAGACGTCGTGCAACCACTAGACGATTCTAATGAGTAACCACAACTTAGGGTTTGATATATGAAATATTTTATTTCAAAAGTAATCACTCCTTCTAATACATAGCTCTGAATTATTTCAGCATCTGAGAGTGACGGAGAAGAAATGCTGGAGGCGACCTACTCCTCCATGGAACAACCTCCTCTCATTAAACAACTACGACAGATTTTGTCTGAATATCCCGATAATGGACAGATTATCAAGGTGGGTAAGTCATTGTGTACAGTTGGAGGCAACATACTCCTCCATGGAACAACCTCCTCTCATTAACCCTTTCCCAAACGACAAGATGTTAGGGTGATTCACTTCAAAAACTGCCAAAAAGGACAAAAAGATGTTATTAAAGATAGAATTTTTGTAAAATATGGCACAGAAAATATTGAGACAAAAGGAGAAACTGCTGGTTATCAGCAGTTTCTTCTTTTGTTTCAATGTTCTCCCAAGCATATTCTATTGGGGACGTCAAAACCAGGTCTTGTTTGGGAAAGGGTTAAACAACTATGACAGATTTTGTCTGAATATCCCGATAATGGACAGATTATCAAGGTGGGTAACTCATTGTGTACTTGTTTTAATTACTTCCCTTTATGATCAAGTCCCACAGATTTTGTCTGAATATCCCGATAATGGACAGATTATCAAGGTGGGTAAATCATGTGTACTTGTTTTAATTACTTCCCTTTATGATCAAGTCCCACAGATTTTGTCTGAATATCCCGATAATGGACAGATTATCAAGGTGGGTAAATCATGTGTACTTGTTTTAATTACTTCCCTTTATGATCAAGTCCCACAGATTTTGTCTGAATATCCCGATAATGGACAGATTATCAAGGTGGGTAAATCATGTTTACTTGTTTTAATTACTTCCCTTTATGATCAAGTCCCACAGATTTTGTCTGAATATCCCGATAATGGACAGATTATCAAGGTGGGTAAATCATGTTTACTTGTTTTAATTACTTCTCTTTATGATCAAGTCCCACAGATTTTGTCTAGATGTCCCGATAATGGACAGATAATCAAGGTATGTATCTCATGGTCATGTGTTAGAGTAAATTTCCTTTTTGATCATCTCTTAACCCCACCAAACGGCAAAATTTTGGACTGATCCAAATTCAAAGAAATTGCAGACGACATTTTCAATTTGATGAAACTCGGAAATAGTATGATTTTTTTGTGTAGAAAACATTGTGGGAAATGAAGAAATTGCTTGTCACAAGCAATTTCTTCATTTTCCACGATGTTTTCCGAAGCCATTATCTATTGGATAGTCAAAAGGAGTCACTGTGTGGTAATGGTTTAAAGATTTTCAGTACGTGTATTCATAGAATAGGGGAGCTATTCCAGTCATAAGGGCGTCGGCCTTGTTGTCGACGTAAAGGCCCGGTCACATACGATATCGCGGCCGTTCCGCAGCCATACCACGGCTAAAAAATCTCAAAATATTTTGGACGTGGTTGGACGCGGTAACTTTGGGTCAATTTTGTTTTAGCCGTGCTATGGACGTGGTACGGCCGCCGCCGGCTGTTCCACTGCCGAAACACTGCCGTAGCACGGCCTACAACTTCCAACCGTGTCTAGTGTTAAAACACGCGACAAGATACCGCGTCCACATCGCGTCTGAATCACTGCCATAGCACGGCCATAGCACTGCCATTCCATGGCCATAGCACTGCCATTCCACTGCCTAATCGCGGCTAAACCGTCCGTAACGCATATAATGCTATTTTTCCACTGCAGAGCAGATCAAATTGGACAAACCATATCAAGCGATCTTGCACAGATCGAGTTCGGCCGGCATGTGTAATGGGGAGTAGTTTAGGTGATTCAGCTTCATCTACATCGCTCGGACTTCCAATTCAAATTTTTGACATTTCAAAAATTCTCGTATGCGACCGAGTAGGAGATTGATCTAGGAACGACTATGTATTTATCGCTTAGAAGATCAATCTAATCGAGAGTCAGTCGTGTCTGAAGGTCAAGCGTGATCGGATTGATCAATGTCTTTTACCCGGCCTGTACCCAACCTGCATTCGGTCACCCCGACTTGTACTCGATTCGCCCAATCAAAATGACTGTAGACTAGAGGTTATTTTTTGATTGTCTAAAGATCAAGAAGTCATTTATCATAGGTTAGACGAGATCAACTCGATCAAGCCCAATCAAGCGATCGAGTTTATCTATCGATATCGATCGGCATAGGTAATTGGAAATGGTCTGGTAATCGAGTTTGATCTGAATCGCTTCGGCTTCTTTCTGTTTTTTTTATTGTAAAATGAAATTGGTGTGCGATCCAGTGAAAAAAAAACAATCGGGAAGCGGCTGTGTATTGATCGGGTAGAAAATCGACCCGCCCAGGAAATGATAGTTGCTGGGAATCGATTGTGGTCGGGTTAATATCTTTCGCTCGACCAGCACCCAACCTACACTCGATAATCTCGACTTGTACTCGAGTTAATCCAGATACTATTAACTCGTCCTCTGCTTCATCTGCCAATCCGACCAATTCGACTATTGAAGTCGGGTTGATCGGCTAGAGATCGAGAAAAAGTTGTTTTGTCAGGATTGGTCGGGGAATTCAAGCGATCAACTTGATTTGATCGGCAGTGGTAACCTATAATTAGTTTGATTTTGCCAGAACTTAATTCTAGAAACACTGCCGATCAGATCACCCAAGTTCCCCGTTAAACCGTACTTAATTATTTCTTCTCAATCTCCAGTCGATCAACTTCGAAGTCTGCAGTCGATTTAATCGATTGGCCTGATGACACAGAGGTCGAGCTGATCGGGATGCAGTTAAGTATCAAACAAGTACAAGTCGAGGAGATCGACTGCAGGTTTGGTGCAGATCGTGTAAGATATATTACCTCCACCACACTCAATCTCCAGACACCATTGATTCTTGATCAGATATATCTATATATGTACCCGATCAAAAATCGCTTCCCGATCAATTTTCTACGCGATCGCCCACGAATATTTTGAAATGCAAAAAATGGGTGTGACACCTGAGCGATGCAGATCCAGACACGATTGATTCCTGATCAGCTATATCTTCTGGCCAATTACAAAATCGCTTCCCGATCAATTTTCTACGCGATCGCTAACGAATAATTTAAATTACAAACAACAAAGTAAGAAGCCTGAGCGGTGAAGATCACGCTCGATAACCCCGACCAATTCTTATTACCCATGTCGTGCAAAATCTATATGTAATAGATCGATTGGTCGGATTTAATCGACTTAATTTGATCGGCAGAGGGAACCTAGCATAAGCCACCGAGTTGATTTGATTGCTATTATAGTAGGCAACTAGCATCAAGGCAGTCGAACACGACTAGTCTTTACAGTTTACAGAAAATTTAGATATCTAATCAAAGCTTATCATACTAAAACAGAAAAGTTGTCAAGCAAGCTGGCAAAAAAGATGTAAGGATCTTAAAAAAATATCCCAAGTCAGTGCAGGGAGGGGCCCATTTTCCTGTTACTGCAGCTCCCAGTTAAGACTTTGTCCACAAAGAGATGCAAGAGTAGCTGATTCTAGCGATATTCAATACATTTTAACTTCCGCGTCTTACCGCGTCCATAGCACTGCCGGAGCACTGCCTACCGCGTCCATTCCGCGGCCATTCCACGGCCATTCCGCGTCCGTTCCACTGCCTCATCGCGTCTGTCAGCCGTGGTTTGGCTGCGATAACATTTTTGTGCAGTTCAAAAAATTTTACCACGTCTAAAATAATTTCGATTTCATTCCGCGTCCTACCACGTCCATACCACTGCCATAGCACGGCCGTATCCATGCCGCATCGCGTCCAACAGCGTCCATTCCACGGGTGGTTTATTTTAGCCGTGATACGGCCGCGGAACGGTCGCGATATCGTATGTGACCGGGCCTTAATGCTTTGGTTAAGTTTTTATGTGCAATTCAAATTGTCAAATCTCTGAAACTTTGCGCATGCCATTGTGACCATAATATCAGCTTCTTGGCCAAGATTTGTTACTCTGACATCTAATTAAATGGAATTTTTACCTTTTTGGACTTAGAAATTTTCGCTTAAGTTTTTGCGTGCATGTTTCATATCTATGATAACTTTTTTCTGTAATTTGTTACTCTGAAATTATAACCCATTTTTAGCTCACCTGAGCACAAATGTGCTCATGGTGAGCTATTGTGATACCGCTGTGTCCGGCGTCCGGCGTCCGGCGTCCGGTGTCCGTCGTCCGTCGTCCGTCAAACTTTGCCTTGTGTGCACTCTAGAGGCCACATTTTTTGCCCAATCAACCTGAAATTTGCTCAGAATGATTGTCTTGATGAAATCTCGGACAAGTTCGAAATTGGGTCATCTGGGGTCAAAAATTAGGTCACGGGGTCAAATCTTAGAAAAACCTTGTGTGCACTCTAGAGGCCACATTTTTTGCCCAATCAACCTGAAATTTGCTCAGAATGATTGCCTTTATAAAATCTCGGACAAGTTTGAAATTGGGTCATCTGGGGTCAAAAACTAGGTCACGAGGTCAAATCTTAGAAAAACCTTGTGTGCACTATAGAGGTCACATTTTTTGCCCAATCAACCTGAAATTTGCTCAGAATGATTGTCTTGATAAAATCTCGAACAAGTTCGAAATTGGGTCATCTGGGGTCAAAAACTTGGTCACAGGGTCAAATCTTAGAAAAACCTTGTGTGCACTCTAGAGGCCACATTTTTTGCCCAATCAACTTAAAATTTGCTCAGAATAATTGTCTTGATAAAATCTCGGACAAGTTCGAAATTGGGTCATCTGGGGTCAAAAACTAGGTCACTGGGTCAAATCTTAGAAAAACCTTGTGTGCACTATAGAGGTCACATTTTTTGCCCAATCAACCTGAAATTTGCTCAGAATGATTGTTTAGATGAAATCTTGTACAAGTTTGAAATTGGGTCATCTGGGGTCAAAAACTAGGTCACGGGGTCAAATCTTAGAAAAACCTTGTGTGCACTATAGAGGCCACATTTTTTGCCCAATCAACCTGAAAATTGATCAGAATTATTGTCTGGATAAAATTTCAGACAAGTTTGAAATTGGGTCATCTGGGGTCAAAAACTAGGTCACGGGGTCAAATCTTAGAAAAACCTTGTGTGCACTCTAGAGGCCCCATCTTTTGCCCAATCAACCTGAAATTTGCTCAGAATGATTGTCTTGATGAAAGCTCGGACAAGTTTGAAATTGGGTCATCTGGGGTCAAAAACTAGGTCATGGGGTCAAATCTTAGAAAAACCTTGTGTGCACTCTAGATGCCACATTTGTTGCCCAATCAACCTGAAAATTGCTCAGAATGATTGACTTGATAAAATCTCGCACAAGTTTGATATAGGGTCATCTGGGGTCTAAAACTAGGTCACAGGGTCAAATCTTAGAAAAACCTTGTGTGCACTCTAGAGGCCTCATTTTTTGCCCAATCAACCTGAAAATTGCTCAGAATGATTTGCTTGATAAAATCTTGCACAATTTTGAAATTGGGTCATACGGGGTCAAAAACTAGGTCATGGGGTCAAATCTTAGAAAAACCTTGTGTGCACTCTAGAGGCCACATTTGTTGCCCAATCAACCTGAAAATTGATCAGAATGATTGTCTTGGTGAAATCTCGGACAAGTTTGAAATTGGGTCATCTGGAGTCTAAAACTAGGTCACGGGGTCAAATCTTAGAAAAACCTTGTGTGCACTCTAGAGGCCACATTTTTTACCCAATCACCCTGAAAATTGATCAGAATAATTGTCTTGATCAATTTTCAGACAAGATCGAAATTGGGTCATCTGGGGTCATAAACTAGGTCATGAGGTAAAATCTTTGTAAAACCTTGTGTGCACTCTAGAGGCCACATTTTTTGCCCAATCAACCTGAAAATTGATCAGAATGATTGTCTTGATCAATTTTAGGTCACGAGGTCAAATCTTAGATAAACCTTGTGTGCACCATAGAGGTCACATTCTTTGTCCAATCAACCTGAAAATTGGTTTACAAAAAAAAGTTATTATATCAGGTGAGCGCTTCAGGGCCAATGGCCCTCTTGTTTGACTAGTTTTCACTATCCTGCATTTGATAGTCACGCTTTGCTGTCCTGAGACAGCTCTTGTTTCTGAATATCCTGATAATGGACGAATGTAGGATATTTTGGCCACAGACATTTTGGCCAGGGCGTTTTGGCCACGGACATTTTGGCCATGGCAGGGCGCCCAGTAACCTATAAATACCTATAAATACCTATATTATCCTATATTTTTGGGCCTTACCTATAAAAACCTATAATATCACCCATTTTGACCCAAATACCTATAAATACCTATATTTTTTGTGTCTTGGGTAAGCGATGATTACAATTTTAAATCAAATACACTCAAAATAGCAGTTTTCTGTGCATTAAAAGTAATCATTATCTATCAATATACAGTAGAAATTAGTATATTCCTTTCAGGCCTCTTTCAAACTTTAATGCCAGGTAAAGACTGATCAAACATAATATTTATTATTGTTGAAGAAGCTTGTATGTATGTTTTGACATTTTTTACTGGTATTGACCATTTTGTTTAATGGATATGTGCCTTTTATGAACAGTCAAGTTCAGTTCAAATAACTTTGTGCAAGTATTACTTACAGACAAATGAATTATAATATCTTTACATGAATGCAGGGGGGGAAACCTTAATAACTTGAAGCAGGTCAGTTTTGCTTCTGATTAACAAAACTAAGGTTGAGTTTCTGTCCTGAAGTTATCACACAGAAAGCTCTGAGGAAGATTAAAGGAAAGAGAACATTCTTTTGTACTCACTGTTAATGACTAGAAGCCAAATTTATGTAGAAATGTTTTAATTTTCATCTTGCTGTGACAGAGACTGATTGAAATATGTACACGGAGTTGCTTGTCGTGTTATGTTTGTTAGAGACAGCCAGTATGTTTAAGATTAAACATATTAAAATTAAACATTTGTTTTCAGATAACCTTAGCAATTAGGGCTAAGTGTGAGGCATTGTGATTGCTAAACATGGTCATCCATCCATCTGCCTGTCCATATTCTTCTCTCAAACAATACTGCAAAGAATCTTGAAATTATGTTTGTAGCATCAGCCAAAGGCCTGCTACCGAAATACTTAAAGTCATTGTGGTATTATGAAAATTGGCTCTATGTTCTGGGGGTTATCTTATTTCATATATGGACATTAAGGAAGGATAATCTACTTCTACGGAATTGATTGGCCTATGGCATTGAAAATGGTATGTGAAACTGTCTTTTGACCATCTACCGAAATACTTATAATCACAGACTTATTGTATGATAAAAACTGGCCCTATGTTGTGGGGTATCAAATTTCATAAAGAGTTAAAGAGGGAAATTTTGTAAAATCTCCCTCACCTAAATTGTTTTGCCTAGAGCTTTAAACTTATAAAGAATTGTCTCATGGCCCTCTTTTCAAAACTTTTCAAATTATATTGGTACAATGAAAAGTGGCCCTGTGTGTTTAAAGTGACATTAGTATCCGTAGGCCCAAATCCCTTATGATCCACAGAAGTTGGCTTTTAGCATGTTGTCGCACCGTTTATAGACTTTATAAGACAGAATACAAGATTCATACAGCAAATGACATAAATCGATAATTATGCAGCGGTATAAAGATATGTAAAACATTCAAAGTGGGCAGATACTGCCAGATAGTGTTTACGAAATGATGTGATATTGGGTTTTAAATCCGTCGTAATCTAAGCCAATACAGATCAGACAGAGCTGAAATTTGGCACAGAGGAAAATTAAAGGCCATATTTCATTTATGTACAGTTATTTTTACAGCAAATTATCAGAAAAGTAAGTAAGTAACAGTAAATGTGTATCTTTAAGTATATGTCAGGCAAAGCAGGAAATATAACACATTCTTCTACTCCTGAATCATTTGACCTAGGGCTTTCAATTTGGTGTGTAGAACCACATCATGGTCCTTTACCAATACCCTTCAAAATATTTTGGTACCATGACAATTGGTCATATTTTGTTTGATATTTTATTTCGTGAGAGGCAAAGTAGGAAGTCATACACATTCTTTTTCTCCTTTAGAAACAGTTTGGCCTATGTCTTTGAAATTTGGTTTGTAGGATTGTCTAAATTCAGGCCCACTACCAAAGCACATCAATATTTTTTTGGTACTGGGAAATTTACCCTATGTTATAGAATATAAAATATCTTCTACTCAAAACTATTTAACCAATGACTTTCAAATGTAGTGTGTAGAATTGTCTAATGACCCTCCATCAAAACACTTCAAAGTTTTGTAGTATTATGAAATTTGGCTCTATGTTGTGGAGAGATTCCAAATTTCAGATTCCTTATGGAGACAAAGAACTTAGAAGAAACTCTAGATCAAACTTTGAAAAATCATTTTTTTCAGAGACCCTTTATTGAGGTTTTTGCATGTATCATGGCAGCATGACTCTTTGCCAAAATTCTTCAAATTGCTTTCTTGCAATGAAAATTGGCTGGAAGTTTTGGGTCTAGGATGAGACAGAAGATATCAAATACAATCATTTCCTCAAAGCCTCAAAGTTTTCTATGGTGAGAGATAAATGGTCTTCTTGTCTCTCATGCCCTGATACGTTTATGGTTTTCTCTGGAACACCTTAATTTTCAGAACAGAAAGCAATAGCTATATAAATGGCTGTCTTGTCTGTTTCTTCTGATGTCCTATCAATGATAGAGAGCTGGAAGGTAGTGGTGGTGGTAGAGGAATGTTTAAAGTAGTGTTTTCTTCATCATAAACACAACCTATATTATCCTATATTTCTTGCTAACTGATACCTATATTATTTGGACATACCTATATTTTTGACACCATAAGTCACTGGGCACCCTGCCATGGACGTTTTGGCCACAATATATTTTAAGGTAGGACCTTTTGGCCAAAATTTCGATGCCTTAGAAGAATAAGGTCGTAAGTGGTACATACGACCTTTTACGATGCATATATTTTTGGAAAGGGCATTTCAAGCTCTACATATGGTGCAAATTTCATAGACATTTGAACTTGTCATGCTGACCAATGTGGCTATAGAAAAAGGTCGTTTATTCTTTTTTCCTTTAGAAATAAAACTGTTTTTTCCTCTTTTCTCAAAACTATGTTTTTTCACTTACGACCTTATTCTTCTAAGGCATCAAAATATGAATTTAATTGAAATATTAATTATTGAGACCATTCATTCTTATTTTTCCTAATAATGAACTTATATATCAATTTTTAGCTCGACTTTTCGAAGAAAATGAGAGCTTATACTGTCACCTGGGTGTTGGCGTTGGTGTTGGCGTTGGCGTCGGCGTTGCAACAAAGGTTAAAGTTTTTTCAAACATCAATGACTTCCATACTATCAAAGGGATTCAACTCAAACTTGGAATACTTATTCACCATCACACCCTCTACCTTACTATTAGGGCCCATGACCCTGGCTCCACTATATTTGGAGTTATGCCCCCCTTATACTAAGCAACTTAGAAAGTCGAGCGCACTGTCTTCGGACAGCTCTTGTATTATCAAAATGTCTAAAAGTACAACTATGAAATAAATTTAATTGATTGATTGAAGAAAATGAGAGCTTATACTGTCACCCGGGCGTTGGCGTCTGCGTTAGCGTCGGCGTTGCAACAAAGGTTAAAGTTTTTTCAAACATCAATGACTTCCATACTATCAAAGGGATTCAACCCAAACTTGGAATACTTATTCACCATCACACCCTCTACCTTACTACCAGGGCCCTGGCTCCACTATATTTGGAGTTATGCCCCCTTTATACTAAGCAACTTAGAAAGTCGAGTGCGCTGTCTTCGGACAGCTCTTGTATTATCAAAATGTCTAAAAGTACAACTATGAAATAAATTTAATTGATTCAATTCCTTTTTTCCTTAAAAAAAATTTTGGCCAAAAGGTCCTACCTTGTAAGATATTGTGGACAAAATGTCCATGGCCAAAACGTCCTGGCCAAAAATGTCCGTGTCCAAATCGTCCGTCCACCTAATGGACAGATATTGATATGATGAAAATCCTGAATAGAGGCAAAAAGTTGTCCAAGTAATTTAGAATTGATAAAATGCAGATAAGTATTAAAGTTTCTAAAATGCAATTTCGTCTGAAACAATTGCCTTTCTTGAGGTCTGATAATGCATGAGAATGCCAACACTGTGGGAACACAGAAAAACAACGTTGATGTCATAACTGATAGTTTTATGACAAATTTCATCTTCCATTTATCCAGGAAATGTTACAGAATGCTGAAGACGCTCGCGCCAGCCAAGTTGAAATTATCTACGATGAGAGATGTATAAACCGGGAGAAGGATTCAAAGAAAACTTTCAGGAAATTCTTTAAGGTATGTTGACGCTTTTTCCATTAAATCAAAAATAGTTTCATTCTCTTGTTCATTCATTTATTTTTCAAGGCTGGATAGCTCAGGTGGTAACGTCGGCGTCTTTCAATTCTGGGTTTGTGGGTTTGAATCCCAGTTGTCAAATATCATGTCTCTCTACTATGGATGGACTGTTTACGAAGTGAGAGAGCAGCCGCAGGCTTGGCTTTGATTTTGTGGTTTGGGAAATACCAGGAATCCATGATGAGGTGCTCCAGACCCCGAAATATGACCATAGCAGTGGAAAGAGGTATCAAACATAATTAACACTTTCCCAAACTGCAAAATTCGGAAGTTCCAATTTGAAAACTGACTTAGACCACAATTTGAATGTTACTGAAGATAAAATTTGTTATGATATAGCACAGTAAACATTGAGGCAAAAGAGGAATATGCTTATTATCAGCATTTTCATCTTTCGCTCCTATGTTTTCCCAAGCATTTTTAATTTGGGACGTCAAAACCAGGTCTTCTTCTTTGGTTTAAATTAGGGACGTCAAAACCAGGTCTTCTTGTTTGAGAAATGGTTTAAAAATTTATTTGCATCAACACATTCATTCATTCTGTTTGTTTGAGTATGGAAATTCTTGTTATTGTTTTTAAGGGTCCTTCACTATGTGTGAAAAACAATTCTACATTTGATGACACTGACTGGAAGGGGATCAAGATGATTGCTGGTAGTATTAAAGAAGATGACAAACTGAAAGTGGGGAGATTTGGACTCGGCTTTAAATCAGTCTTCCATATGACAGGTAAGTTGATTGATTGATTGCGATTTTAACGCCTCTTTCAACTGCTATGGTCATAACGCAGCAGCTTGAACACCTAACTATGGATTCCTGTCATTCCTCATACCAGCACTACCACAACATATTTACCTAGCCTCTAGCTGTATGCCCACATGAGTAAACAATTATCCAATCATTGGTGTTTTTGCATGAAAGAATATTTGCTGTAACCAGGGATAAAACACCGGATCTTGTGAGTGAGAGTGATGCCCCACAAACTGCGCCATGTGTATTTCAAATGTTAAACCCTTTTCCAAACATGGCCTTCTTTTGACGTCCCTAATAGAAGGTAATTGGGGAAACATTTAGACAAAAAAAGTGAATGCAGATAATCAGCATTTCCTCCTTTTGTGTTAAATATTTTCAGATCTACTTTATGCGCTAATCATACATTTGTCAACAACAATCTGGTTGTCTGCAGTAACTTTCAAGCTTTCGGACCACCCTAAAATGGTGTTGTTTTGGAAATGTAATTATGCCCCCTTTCGAAGAAAATGGGGGTATATTGTTTTGCAAGTGTCGGTCGGTCGGTCGGTCGGTCGGTCCGTAGGTTGGTCGGTCTGTCCGTAGACCAAATCTTGTCCGGAGCATAACTCGAAAAGTATGTAAGGTAGAATCATGAAACTTCACAGGTGGATAGATCTCATTATGGAGAGGTGCAGTGCACAAGAACTGTAACTCTGCCGATCAAATTTTTGAGTTATTGCCCTTTGTTGATTTTATAACTTGATTCTTGTCCGGAGCATAACTCAAAAAGTATGTAAGGTAGAATCATGAAACTTTACAGGTGGATAGATCTCATTAAGGAGAGGTGCAGTGCACAAGAACCGTAACTCTGCCGATCAAATGTTTTGAGTTATTGCCCTTTGTTGATTTTACAACTTGATTATTGTCCGGAGCATAACTCAAAAAGTATGTAAGGTAGAATCATGAAACTTCACAGGTAAATAGATCTCATTATGGCTCATTATGGAGAGGTGCAGTGCACAAAAACTTTAACTCTGCCGATCAAATTTTTTGAGTAATTGCCCTTTGTTGATTTTATAAATTGATTCTTGTCCGGAGCATAACTCAAAAAGTATGTAAGGTAGAATCATGAAACTTTACAGGTGGATAGATCTCATTATGGAGAGGTGCAGTGCACAAGAACTGTAACTCTGCCAATCAAATTTTTTGAGTTATTGCCCTTTGTTGATTTTCAAACTTGATTCTTGTCCGGAGCATAACTCGAAAAGAATTAAAGGTAGAATCATGAAACTTCACAGGTGGATAGCTCTCATTATGAAGAGGTGCAGTGCACAAAAACTGTAACTCTGCTGATCATATTTTTGGGGTTATTTCCCTTTATTGATTTTCAAACTAGATTCTTGTCCGGAGCATAACTCAAAAAGTATGTAAGGTAGAATCATGAAACTTTACAGGTGGATAGATCTGATTATGGAGAGGTGCAGTGCACAAGAACCGTAACTCTGCCGATCAAATTTTTTGAGTTATTGCCCTTTGTTGATTTTATAACTTGATTCTTGTCCGGAGCACAACTCAAAAAGTATGTAAGGTAGAATCATGAAACTTTACAGGTGGATAGATCTCATTATGGAGAGGTGCAGTGCACAAGAACCATAACCTTGCCGATCAACTTTTTGGAGTTATTGCCCTTTGTTGATTTTTACACTTAATTCTTAACAATGCCTATATCTCATGTATTTTAACACATACAGCCTTGATATCTCACACATAGATACCTCCTATCAACATCATTCACAATTGACCATGATCTTGGACCTTGTGACGTTGACCTTGGAGTTTGACCTACTTTAAAAAAAAAAAACCGGGCATATATCTCATGACCTATTACACATACAGCCTTGATATTTCACACATGGACACCTCCTACCAAGACCTTTCACAATTGACCATGACCTTGGACCTTGTGACCTTGACATTGGAGTTTGACCTACTTTTTAAAAACTTTAATCTGACTGATATATCATGTCCTTTTACACATACAGCCTTGATATTTGACACATGGAAACCTCCGACCAAGACCTATCACATATGACTATGACCTTGGATCTTGTGACCCTGACCTTGGAGTTTGACCTACTTTTAAAAAAATAAACTACGCCTATATCTCATGTGCTATTACACATGCAGCCTTGATATTTCACAAGTGGACACATCCTACCAAGACCTTTCACATTTGACAATGACCCTGGACCTTGTGACCTTGACCTTGGACTTTAACCTACTTTTATAAAAACTTTATCCTAGCTGATATATCATGTCCTTTTACACATACAGCCTTGATATTTGACACATGGACACCTACGACCAAGACCTTTCACATTTGACCATGACCTTGGACCTTGTGACCTTGACCTTGGTGTTTGACCTACTTTTATAATACATTAACCTGGCCTGTATTTAATGTCATTTTACACATACAGCATTGATATTTCACACATCGTCACTTCCAACCAAGACATTTCACTTTTGACCATGATCTTGGACCTTGACCTTGAAGTTTGACCTACTTTTAAAAAACTTAAACTAGGCCTATATCTCATGTCCTGTTACCTATACAGTCTCGATATTATACACATGGACACCTCCTACCAAGACCTTTCACATTTGACCATGACCTTGAATATTGCAACCTTGACCTTGGAGTTTGACCTACTTTTAAAAAGACTTAAACCAGGCATATATATCATGTCCTTTTACACCTACAGCCTTGATATTTCACACATGGACACCTCCAACCAAGACCTTTCACATTTGACCATGACCTTGACCTTGGCATTTGGCCTACTTTTAAAAACTTTAACCTGGCCTATATTTCATTTTACTTTTACATATACAGCCTTGATATTTCACACATAGACACCTCCTACCAAGACCTTTCATATTTGACCATGACCTTGGACCTTGTTAACTTGACCTTGGACTTTGACCTACATAAAATGTAGGCCCTTGAGGGGGCATATATGTTTTACAAACATCTCTTGTTTTGAATGAGACCTGGTTTTGACATTACTTTTGCACGTTAGTTTCGAATCCCTTGAGGGAAAAGAAGGAATGCTGGTAACCATCATTTTCTCCTTTTTATACGCCCGAAGGGTCATATTATGTTATTGTCTGCTTCGTCTGTCTGTCCTTCTGTTTGTCTGTCTGTAGCAAGTTCGTGTCCGATCCATAAATTTGAAACTATAAGGCCTATTGTCTTGAAACTTCACAGGTGTATAGATCTCATAGCTAGGGTGTGCAGAGCGCAAGAACCACAACTCTATCATTTGTAATTTTTGAGTTATTGCCCTTTGTTTGATCAGTTAGCAAATTGGTGTCCGGTCCATAACTTTGAAACTATAAGGCCTATAGTCTTGAAACTTCACAGGTGTATATATGTCATAGCTAGGGTGTGCAGAGCGCAAGAACAACAACTCTACCATTTGTAATTTTTGAGTTATTGCCCTTTGTTTGATTTTGTTTGATTCAGTTTGCAAATTCGTGTCCGGTCCATAATTTTCAAATTATAAGGCATATGGTCTTGAAACTTCACAGGTGTATAGATCTCATAGCTAGGATGTGCAGAGCGCATTCCCAAAGACAAATAGGAAAACAAAACAAAACAAACTTTACCATCATAATAAATACAATATACTATAGTGTTTGCTAGAAAATACATCCTAAGGATCAATAAAAAGTTCAAAACATCACCCATTTATTCTGAGCTTAGGGCGTATAATGCCATGACCATCGTTGCTCTTTTTACACAAGGACTGCTGGATTATATATCAAAGATTTCTTTTTGTTATAACATTTGTATTGCCATCTGCAACACCTTTCCTTTGGACTGGTCTACAAATTTGCTGTCTTGGAAATTGTTAAACATTTCTAAAACTTTTCAAATTTGTCGGTTTGGAGGGCATATTTAATTGAAAAGTTAGATACGACAGATTAAAGTATCAAATTATTCACAAAATACAATTAAGTAATACAGAAATATTCAAAGAAGAAAATATTTGTTATTAGCAGTTTCTTTCCAAAACTTTCTAATGAAAAGGCCTCAAAGCATTAGGGAATGCTTGGGAGAGGGTGAATTAATAATTTACAAGACAACACAATTTTAGACTGGTGTAAATTCAAATTGAGGGCAATTTCAATAACAGAAACTTAGTCTTTTTGTCTAGAAAACATTGTTGAAAATGAAGATGATGTTTTTCAAAGCCTTTTTGTTGTAGGGTATCAAATGAGTCACTGTGGGTTAATCTTCAATAAATGATATAATAATTATATTCCTTGTTTACTGTAAAATCAGAAATGTTCGCTAGGGATTAATCTTCGCTATGTTCGCGAATCCAATAAATTCGTAAACATTTAGCTACGTGAACATATTGCCTGTGAGCAAATGCAATGATTAATTCGTAAACATTTAGCCACGTGAACATATTGCCTGGGAGCAAATGCAATGATCCTACAAGAACGCATCGTCCATCCGCCATTACTTTGATTTTCGGAATTGTTTTGGTTTTATCGTACAATGTAAATCGAGTAAATAATGCAATCAAACTAGAAAAACGACTTTAATGTTCGCATTCTTTAAAATTTCCAATAAACCTTAGCTGCGATGGGCCTTGAATACATCAAATATGACCAGGGATGTTTGGTTACACCTGTAACAAAAGGTGTGAAATGTGGTCAATATAGCGACATACGATTTTGACAGGCATTGTTTGTCAGCAATTAACAGTTATGTTATGCAGTTTTCCATACTTTAAACAAGATCTAAATATTGAACAAATACGGACTGCTGAATGTATTCGATCTGAATTATCGTGATATGATTTTATTAATCTACAGAAGATGAACAGTGTTTGGTATGAAAATGTATTCACGTACATGATTAAAGGATTAAATGATTACGGATTACGTGAGACCTTTTTAAACAAGTAGGGGCATCTGGTATTTTTTACATATCGTGTTATCAATATGAAGACCGGCTGTAAAAATAAAACACAAAACCGATAGTTGATGATAATTGATGATTTTATTTTCGTGAAAATTAAACCACATGGTTCACAGGTTTTGTTTTTCGCAAACTTTTACCCTCGCGAACCACTTCAAATTTAAAAATTCGTAAACTTTTGGCCCAGCGAAAATATCTGATTTTAGAGTACTCATCTAACCGTTTCTAAAGTGACAAAATCTTAGTCTGGTCTAAATTTGTGGGAGTTCCAAGCTGTCGCTTCGTCTGTATTGGTCTATCCTTCCTTGTCTGTCACAAGCATTTTATCATATGTTAACTCTTATGATGAAATTTTACTTTGAATATCATGCTCTGTTTTGGAAAAAGGTGCCTTCTTGTAATTTTTTCTTGTTTGGAGCATAATTTGAAAAATATGTTTTAAAAAAAGGTAGATCCTACATAGATCTCATTGAGGATAAGTGCAGTGCAGAAGAACTGTTAGTCTGCCAATCCCATTTTGGAGTTGTTGCCCTTTGTAGATTTACATACCTTTTTTGTCCGGAGCAGGCTATACATGAATCTTACCTTTTTCAACAATTTTTTCGAAGTCTGCAGCAGCTTTTCATTTAGACCACCCTTGAATCTTTCCATTTTGGAAAGGGTTAAGTTAGAACTGGTATAAATTCAACTGTCAATGCATCTTAAATCTTTCCCAAACAAGACCTGGTTTTGACGTCCATAATAGAAATGGCTTGGGAAAACATTGAAACAAAAGAAGAAACTGCTGATAACCAGCAGTTTCTCCTTTTGTCTCAATATTTTCTGTACTATATAGTACACAAATTCCTTCCTTTTAACATCAATTTTGTCATCTACAGTAGCTTTTGAATAGAACCGCTTTAACATTTTACCTTTTGGGAAAGGGTTAATAAATCTCACGCTAAAGAACGCGCCTCTGATGTGAAATCAACTGTCAGTGTCTTTGTCATCTTCAGATTACCCCTGCATTATGAGTGGCGATCGTGTACTAATGGTGGACCCAACTAGACCAAGTCATCAAGTGAATGCAGAAATAAAGCTCAAAAACCTCAGAAGAACCAAGGGTATGGACGTGGAGGCATTTTTACAGGCTTTCAGTGAGACCCTGGGTATTGATGAATCTATCATCAATCAAGGCCATTATCCGGGCACGGTCTTCTGGTTTCCGTTACGTGAAGAATCATCCAAGATCTCGTCTACCCTGTATGACAGAGAGCGGGTACGTGACTTGTTTACGTCTTTTGAGCATGATTCGTCAGAGATTCTCCTGTTTCTGTGTCATCTAGAGCGTGTAAGTTTACACACACGAGGTGTTAATGATGAACTGACTTCAGTAGCTTCTGCTGAAATATCCAACAGTATACATGATGTGAGGCAAAAGAGAGATGACTTTGTGAAGCAGATTACGGCACAATCACAGAACAATCAGGGACATGTGGCTCCAATCATCTGCAGCTATGATATGACTGTGAGAACCAGTAGACACCAGGGATATATAGATGAGACTACATGGAGTATTGTACACTACTTTATGGGTAGTAACTGTTCTACCCGACTCCAACAACTCAACAACGACCCTGACCTGGGGTTCAACCCTGTAGTTGGAGTTGCCATGCCTATAACACATCCACAACAACGATTTGAAGGCCATGTTTTCTGTTTCATGCCACTACCGAGAGAAGGTTCCAGATTAACAGGTCTACCAGTACATGTGAATGGGTTTTTCTCGTTGAGTCAGAATCGTCACCATCTGAAGTGGGCCACAGATGATCAGATGGTGCGGGAGATCAGGGATAAGGACATTCTGTGGAATCATGCAATGATTGAGGAGTGTGTTCCTGCTGCTTACAAACACTTGATAGATGTCCTCTTGAACAAAGCCAAGGACAATGGTAATGACTTACAAAGTGTTAAGAGAACTTATAGAGCAGTACCTCACGAAGGAGACGTCCTGGACAAGTGGAGGAAGATTCCTCAACAGCTTATAGATCATCTTCAACATCTACAGTTTCTGTATTCTCAATGTCAGAACAGATATGTCAAGATCGGAGAGGCCTTGTTCACCACGTTTACAAATCTTCCAGACACACCGACTGACTGTGAGGCTGATATAACTAATGTTACTTCAATGATGAACAGAGATTATGTCAGAATAGACAAGGACACCATTACAAAGCTCAAATACTACAACAATAATATTATCTGTGATCTTACACCGGCATCACTAGCAAACATGCTAAGACAACATATCGGAACATTGTCTAAACTATCCAATTCTCAGAAGTTCTCAGTTTTGTCGTACCTACTTTCTGGAAATAATTACAACAGCTGCCTTGCCGGACTTCCGTTACTACCAGTGGCCTCGGGTAAATGGCAGACATTCGGAAGTGGAGGACCGGTATTTCTGTGTGAATCAAGTGTGGAGGCGGACATGTTTGACAGCTTCCAGGACCAGTTTATATACAGAACCTCAGCTTACAGTGACTACATCTGGAAACATCTGGACAAAATGGCAACCGACAGTAAGTTAGTAGTGCAACTATTTAGTGCAACTATTTGTAATATAATTTGGGAGAGGGGAATTTTCCAGTCACCCAGGCATCGGTCTAATGCATTGGTTAAAGTGTTATGTGCAACTACAGTAGGCCTATCTCAGTATCTATTGGTGTTATTGTTCTGAAACTGTGCACATGCTTCTGTGACCATGATACTAGTCTCTAGGCAAAGATTTATTACCCTGATGTTAAATGTAATGGGATGTTTACCCTTTTAGCTCACCTGAGCACGAAGTGCTCAATGTGAGCTATTGTGATCGTTTTTTGTCCATCGTCCATCTGTCTGTCCATCCACAATTTTGTGTTAACACTCTAGCATCCACAAATGTTAGTTAATCAGGGCTACAGATAAGTGGGGTTGAAGACATTCTAACTTTCTTATTTCAATTCGAAACCCTATGTTGTGGTACTCATTTGAATTGTCTCAACGAGACAATACAAATGAGTACCCACAATATAGGGTTTGATGAAAAATAACAGAATTATTGCAGTTTAAAAAGTCATCACCCTCTCTTATCTGGGGCTCTGGCCAATATTGACCAAACTTTGCCAAAACAAGTGTGGTCATTAGTTCTCGTATGAGTTTGATTATGGGCCAAATCGGACCAGAAAGTAAGGAGTTATTTGCCCTTGAATGTCGAAAAAATGCCGTTTTTATGCCCCCCGATAGGGAGGCATCATAAATTTGACTTGTCCGTCCGTCCGTCTGTCTGTCTGTCTGTCTGTCCGTCTGTCCGTCATTCCGTCCAATAACTTTAACATTGGCCATAACTTCCTTATTACTTAACATATTCGCTTCATACTTTACCACAACATTCCTTGGTACATTACCTTTCTGTAGGCACATACTTTGGTGACCTTGACCCCTGGATGACCTTGACCTTGAACATAGATTGGCCATAATTTAAAATCAAAGCGGTGTCGGGGGCATTGTCATCTTACAGTGACAGCTCTTGTTAACTTTGTGTTAGCACTCTAGCACCAGCAATTATTGACAAATGAAGACAAGAATTGGACCTAATGTTGCAAACCATAAGATCTCGGATGAGTTTAATTTTCAGTATGATCAGACTAGAAAGTCGAGAGTTGTATGCCCTTGAATTTGACAAAATTGTCGTTTTTGACGGGTTTTGACCTTGTTTACACTCTGGCATCTACAATTATTGACCAATGAAGACAAGAATTGTTGCAAGCCATATGATCTCGGATGAGTTCGATTTTCAGTCTGATCAGACAAGAAAGTTGAGAATTATGTGCCCTTGAATTTGACAAAATTACCGCTTTTGACTGTTTTTAGCTCACCTGAGCACGAATGTGCTCATGGTGAGCTATTGTGATACCGCTGTGTCCGGCGTCTGTCGTGTGTTGTCCGTCGTCCGTCAAACTTTGCCTTGTGTGCACTCTAGAGGCCACATTTTTGCCCAATCAACCTGAAATTTGCTCAGGATGTTTGTCTTGATAAAAGCTTGGACAAGTTCGAAATTTGGTCATCTGGGGTCAAAAACTAGATCACAGGGTCAAATCTTAGAAAAACCTTGTGTGCACTCTAGAAGCCACATTTTTTGCCCAATCAACCTGAAATTTGCTCAGAATGATTGTCTTGTTGAAATCTCGGACAAGTTTGAAATTGGGTCATCTGGGGTCAAAAACTAGGTCACGGGGTCAAATCTTAGAAAAACCTTGTGTGCACTCTAGAGGCCACATTTTTTGCCCAATCAACCTGAAATTTGCTCAGGATGAATTTCTTGTTGAAATCTCGGACAAGATTGAATTTGGGTCATCTGGGGTCAAAAACTAGGTCACGGGGTCAAATCTTAGAAAAACCTTGTGTGCACTCTAGAGGCCACATTTTTTGCCCAATCAACCTGAAATTTGCTCAGAATGAATTTCTTGTTAAATCTCGGACAAGTTTGAATTTGGGTCATCTGGGGTCAAAAACTAGGTCACGGGGTCAAATCTTAGAAAACCTTGTGTGCACTCTAGAAGCCTCATTTTTTGCTCAATCAACCTGAAAATTGATGAGAATGATTGTCTTGAGCAATTCTCGGACAAGATCAAAATTGGGTCATCTGGGGTCATAAACTAGGTCATGAGGTAAAATCTTTGTAAAACCTTGTGTGCACTCTAGAGGCCACATTTTTTGTCCAATCAACTTGAAACTTTGTATACACAAAGTTATGATATCAGGTGAGCGCTTCAGGGCCAATGGCCCGTCTTGTTGACCTTGTTTACACTTTAGAATCTATAATTTTTTACCAATCAAGACGATATGTTGGAGACCATAAAATCTCGGATAATTTTGAATTTAGGTCTGAATGGATAAGAGTCTGGAGTTTTGCTCACATGAATTTTGCAAAATTTCTGTTTTCGACTTTTAAGCGAGCCGGGACTATGTCCGGAGAGCTAATGTCACAGCGTCGGCGTAGGCGTCGCATCTCCAAAAACTTTACCCTGGTCTATATCTCAAGCACTATTTGAGATACAGCCTTGATACTTCACACATGGATACCTCCTGCCAAGACCTTTCATTTGGGACCATGACCTTTGAACTAGTGACCTTGACCTTGGAGTTGACCTACTTTTAAAAAACTTTAACCTGGCCTATATCTCATGCACAATTACAGATAGAGCCTTGATATTTGGGTGGTTTCAAAAGAAAAAGAAGATTTTTTTTCAAAGTGAGCTACAGAAAATCTTTTAAAAGCTTTTGGTGAACTTTTTGTCCTTAAATAAGTGTTGACTTAGTGTTAAGATATCTACAAAATTTCATGAACATATCTTGATAAATAAAAATTTTATGACAAAAAATGATGCTAAAGTTGTCCCTAGTGAAACGATTTTTGTGTGACATTTTCTGATAACATCATTATTAGGACTGTTATTACATAAAGTGCAGGTATTTGGTGATGGAAACTTAGTATTTAAATGAAACTTTGACTTAAAATCTTTATCTTCTTAAAGGTTTCAGATGCATATTACCTTTTTTAGACTATACATTCTGGGTTTATAACATACAACATGCTGACGAAAATTTAGTCAAGATTTACTTGATTCTCAATGTATTCTGGTCTTATTTGATTTCTGTAGAATTGCAACCTGTTAATTAATTTAATTTGATGATTTTGATATCATAAGATTAGAATAAGCATAAAATTATTGTTGCATGTCTTTCCGTTTTGATCTGCTAGAGCTATATCTGTAGGTACCCCAAATTGTCCCCAGTGAAACATTTTGTGTTTGGGTGCTTATAATTGTTCCCCATCTTTTTCAAGTGTGCATTCTTTTATATTTTCCAAGAGAGTTTGTGCCAAAAAGATCACCAGCAATAGAATAAATGAGAGGAGGATGTGCATTTGGTATCTGTCATCTGAAAACAAATGTCCCAGTGAAATGCAATTTTGCTGCATGACACTTTATCAGTCTAACTGTTAAAAGATCTTAAGTTTAGGATGTTGCCTGGTTACTTCTTATTACTTGTTGTGAAGATAGGTTATTTTCTGATATTTCACAAGAATTTTTTCTTGATATCCCTATGGTGTAGGTAAAATATCAAAGACATCATTTTCTAAATTTTTGACAGCAAAATTGTACTTATATATTGATATTAAATCTAAAATGCAATTGCCATGTTTGAAATTATAGAAAAAATGAACTATGAACAATAACAAATAAGTCTTATTTATCTTGAGCCTAACAATTTTATGTCCGCAGTGAAACGGTGTCAGCTGCATTTGTATCTGGTGACTTTTTTTCTGAATCTTTTCCTTTTTCAGTTTGTATACACATTTAATTGAGTCTTTGGACAATATTCTTTACATTCAAACTGAATTAGAATCAAATTGAATTGTTCTACCATTTATTTCGGCATCTTAACTTTTATAATGTAGGTGTAGCTTAGAAATAGGTGCCAGTTGGTTGTTTCAGACCATGGAAACATACCAGAATTTATTAATCCACAAGGCATTGTCGATGATACATACAAAATTCATGTACATTTTATCAGCTTCTAAAAAGAAGAAGGCTTAAGACAATTTTGTTCATATTTTTGTCCCCAGTGAAACAGACTTTCCAGTTTCCTTGATGCCATGTACACTACTTGTGGCTACATGTAGAAAAACGGATTTTGGCTTATCTATAGCTATGTGTTCATTGTCACATTAGATAGAACTACAGCTATTTTCCTTACATATTGCGTCTTTTACAGAAACTTTTATAAGTGATAAATGAAAAACCAGAGCAAAATTCTACTTCAAATTGTCATAAAATTTGATGCATCTCGCAGAAGTAGCAAATTTTTGTATCAGATTGTAGCTTTACCTATGCTTTAAACTTATAAGACAAATAATATTTCAATTATGTAACTTTTCAAAGCCTTAAGATGTCTAGAAAAAATCAGATATCCTTAAAAAATGAGTCAATGGATTTGAACAAATTCAAAATTAAAAAGGAAATTGTCTTCGTCCTTCACCTTCCTATGTATATTTTCTGAAATTTTGACATATTAGCAAAACATTTCTAGAGAAAACATCAGCAAATAATAATTTTAATTTTTGACACCCAATGTCAAACTTTATCCTCTTTTTTTTGAAATCACCCATTTAAGATATGGATACCTCATGTCTTGACCTTAAGACCATGACCTTTGACCTAGTGACCTTGACCTTTGACCTTGAACTGCTTTTTTTGTGACAAGCTCTCGTATAGGCTAGCTACGTTGTCCGCGGACAACTCTTGTTTTACTTAAACATCTACAAATATTTACCAATCAAGACGAAACTCAGACAAAGTTGATTTTGTATGAGTTTGAATTTCAGCGTAATAAGTTTATTGGGGTTTTACGCTGTTTTCAACTACCAGGGTCATATCGCGGCGGCTGGAGCACCTACCCATGGATTCCTGTTGTTTCTCAAACCAGTACTACCACAACACCCTTACCGAGCCTCCAGCTGCTCGCCCACTTAGGTTAACGATTTCAAACCTATTGGTGGGTGACAATTTTGTCAGAAAGGGTATTAGCCGCGGCCGGGTATCGAACCCGGGACCTCTCGAATGAGGGTCAGATGCGCTACCAACTGCGCTAAGGCCGCGGCCCTTCAGCATAATAAGACTAGATATTGCTGAGTTATCTGCCCTTGAATTTTACAAATTTGCTGTTTTTGACTTTGTTTTAACTCTAACAAGCACAAATAGTGACCTTTCAAGACAAAACTTGGACACAATGTTGATGACCATAAGTTTGTTTTAGTCACAAATATTAATTGATTGGAACAAAATTGTTGCTCATATCATGTTGGTTCAGGTGAGCGATATAGGACCATCATGGTCCTTTGTTAGACTTAGGAATCTTTGGTTTAGTTTTTATGTGCAATTGCCGTACACCTGTGATATCTTTATTTCTGCTATAGCTAGTGCTTTTTAAACTTTGCATATGCTTCTGTGACAATTTCTACCCATAGGCAAAGATGCATTACTTTGACAATTAATTTAGTGGAATTATACCCTCTCTGGCCTTCGGAATTCTTGGTTAAGTTTGTATGTGCAACTGTCATTATACCCCCCACAACAAAGTTATGGGGGGGTATACTGGATTCAGGTTGTCCGTCCGTCCGTCTGTCCGTCCGTCAGTCCGTCCGTCCGTGGACATAATTTTGTGTCCTCTTCTCCTCCCACAGTTTTTGACCGATTTTGCTGAAATTTTAGCAGGTTGTTTCCTATCATATGAAGTTGTGCATCTGCAATTTTCATCTTGATCCAGGCAGTAGTTTCAGAGTTATGCCACTTTGAACTTAGCACTTTTTCAGTGACAACGCGCTAGTGGGAGGTATATGTCCGCTTTGCGACAGTTCTAGTTATTTCTGTGATATCTTTGTTGAACATGCTTCTGTGACCATAATATCAGCCTTTAGTCAAAAATTGATTACAGTGACTTTTAATTTAGTGTAATTTAAAACTTTATAGATATGGATTTTTTGTGATCCAGCACTTGATAGTCATGCTTTGCTGTCCTTGGACAGCTCTTAATCCTATTCTGAAACAACACCTGGATTGTTGCCCCTTCGAGAGAAAGTGTGAAAAAACATTCAGAAGAAAGAAGACAATCTGGAAAATCACCATTCTCCTCATATTTCCTAAATATTATTTTGCCATAATGAATAAAAAATTCTAGTTTTGTTGATAATAAGTATGTTGTCAGCTACACCTTTGAATTTGGACCTCCTGAAATTGTTTGTGTAGGAAAAATGTTAACCCTTTCCCATGAGTTACTGATGACAAAAAAACAATGGTACAGATTCATAGCCTAGAAATCTTGGTGGGGTAGGGAAAATGTTGGTAATTGAATGAAACAAACATCATTTAAAAGAGAAATGTTACAGATTATTGACATTGTGATATCTTTGAAATGATGCTGAGCTCATCAATTCAAAGTTCAAAGTTTTATTCATAAGCAGATAACTTTTTGTATTCTTACATCAGATAGACCAAAACAATTAAATTAATTTCAAATCCTTAATTTCACACAAATCTTTTAATTTCTTTAGCTATGCGACATTTATTGCTCAAAATTATCAAATGCCATAGCGTCATCGTATATGTCAACGTCACCCTTGGTTATGTAGACAAAACATTTAATCTAGGTTAATTTCTCGGAAATGTAACAGATTAAGCCTTGATAGTTCACACAGAGATTCCTAAATCCTTCCAATACCTTTCACTTGACCTTGGAAATTTACCTATGTTGCAAAAACTTTAACCCGGTCTATATTTTATGCACTATTATTGATAGAGACTCATTATTTCACCATAGATATCTCCTGCAAATACTTTCTGACTGGTCCTTATACAAAGGTTCTGCTAACGACAAAAATAACCTAATACCACACATTCATGCTTTCTGACACTACAAGATAAATGCTTTGCAAAACGTTGTGGAAATAAAGTAAATGCTTTTGACAAGTAAGTTCTTCATTTCCCACAATGTTTTCTACCCCGAAAAAGACATTTCATACTGTTGCACGGTGGATTATCACGTGATGCAATAATTACTGAATATCTTCAATAACTTTGTTAATACGGGACCAATTTGAATTCGGATTGAAGCAGAGAATGTGGACAGACGTCATGCATTAGATGGACATCGTTGATTTTTGAAAAATCAACTGATGAAAAAGTTATTGAAGATAAACCAAAATTTTGGTTTATATTCAATAACTTTTCTATCAGTTGATTCTTTAAAAATCTACCACGACCATGTTAATTCCTGACATTTTTCCACCTTCTCTGTTTCAAACCGAATTCAAATTGGTCAAGTATTGATAAAGTTATTGAGGATTATCGGAAAGTCACGTGATTATACACCGTGTGTTGGATTACCCTAAATTTTGTTGTTAGGGAAATGATTACTAAGTATACATCAATTTCTATTTTCAGAGATGGGCCAAATCAGAAGGATGGATGCCAGCTCATTCCGAGACATGCTGAACAAAACACTACAAGTCAAAGTAGGTTCTTCATACATTATAACAAATCCCGCACAGTTAAACTGGCTACAGAAGGTATGGAAATACATTGAAAACAAGTTTACAATTGATCAGTTAGGTGATATGACACTCATACCAGAACTGAAGGAAGGAACCTGGAGTCAATGTAGAAAGATACAACTGCATCCATTGACAGGGATATTTCTGAAAAAGAGCCGCATCTCGGACAGAATATTGGAATGTTTTCGTTGTCTTGGTGTGGTACTTCTAGCTGACTTTCCACCATGGTTCCCAGATAGACTGATTGGTTCCTACATTTGTTCCTACCAGCAGAATGGATCTATAGACATACATAAACTCCTGCAGAAGCTCTGGAACCAGCCGTCTAGTCGGAGGCAAACACAGATCAACACATTTAATATGAACATGGACCATGGATCTCGTGATGAGTTTACAACATTCATGTCTCAACAATCACGTTTAGATGGTCACAGTATCAACTTGATGAGGTGTCTCAAGATATTCAAGTGTGGAAACTTTACACCAGGCATTACATATATGTCATGGAATGATCAACAGTCATATGTCACCGTCACAGAGACTGATTTTCCTGTCAGACTGCCTAAATCATTCATTTTGGCCTCTAGTGACTCAATGCCACTTCTTCAGTATCTCGGTGCAGGTGAGAGAACATGTCTAGAGCTGGTACAATTGACCCTGAATGAGATGACGAAAATGTCATTCTATAATGAAAGAGAAGTCAATGTATTCATGAGATACTTTCTTGAACACATTTGGGAGTTTCAGGGTTCAGGCCCAATCATGCGTTTAGCTACAGAAATCCCTTTCTTGACGAGTGACTCTGGTAAATTCAAAGCTAAAGACTTGTTTACCCCAGAAGATGACCTACTACAGTTGATGTTCTGTGGCCAGACTGACAAGTTTCCTCTCTACTACTCTAATCTTAGTAGCCAAAGTAAGATAGCCCTGAAGCAACTAGGTCTGAAAGATGTGAGCGAAGTTAGTGCTGAAGACATTGGTAATGTAGCTTTCTTGATAGACCAGTGGAGTAATGATCCAAACAAGCGTGATACAGCCATTACAAAGTCTTGTGGTCTGCTGACTATATTAAACAGCCATCATTCTCTACTTCAACATAGTTACAGAGGTACTACATTGAAGGTATTTTTACAGCAGAAGAGATTTGTAGTCTGTTTACAGGACAAGCCAAGTCACTTCCCAGCTTCATTACCCCAATACCGAGGTACATTTTGTACACCAGCTGATGCTCGTGATAGAACCTATCAAACTGAGTGTCTTGTTGGTGCCACAATGCCTCTTGTTGAATCAAAATATGCCAACTTGTCAGCTGAGTTTGGTTGGACTGCTTCACCTCCGTCAGAACAAATAATTAAGCAGTTGATGCTCCTCAAACAGACATACAAACCAGAGGAAAGGTCCAACATGTTACCAATGATTGAACAAATATACCACTTCATGTCACAGAACATTGACTATATCAACCTCACAAAGATGGATACTGAAGGATTAGTGTGGACTGGTGATAGTTTTCAACACCCTAGTAATGTTATCATCAAGATTGGAAGTGAACAAATCAAAGATTTAAAGCCATACTTTTTCACCATCCCTGTGGAATTTTCGAAGTATGAAAACCTTTTCAAAAGACTTGGATGTAGACTAGAACAATCAGTTTCAGTTCTTATAGAAGCGTTGACCAAAATCCAGGAGAAGCATTTTCATCCACAACCTTTCCATGACTTTGAAAGAGACTATGACCTGGTGATAAAGATAGTGGACACACTAGCAGAGAGAAGGCATGAAGTTCAGGATCAAGATGTGATGTTACCAGTGCAGAATGACAGTACAAGTCAGATACAGTTTTGTTCAGCCAGTAAGTGTACCGTGGATAAAAATGTATCAAGATTTGTACATGAAGAAGGTGACAATACAATTGTCTTTGTGAGTCACAGAATATCCCAGGATTCTGCAAAAGCGCTTGGTGCTAAACCCCTGAATAAACAGGTTTTGATGGGCACTGAGAGTATGGGGATTGAAGGATTTGGTCAGACAGAAAAGTTAACAGATCGGATACACAAGCTGATAACAGAGAGCTATGTAGATGGTTTATCTGTCCCTAAAGAGCTTATTCAGAATGCAGATGATGCTGGAGCGGATGTTTTAAAGTTTCTGTTTGATGAGAGAGAGCATGAGGACGCTAGAGATTTATTGTTGAGTCAAGAGATGGCCGACTGTCAGGGTCCAGCACTAGTTGTGTACAACAACGCAACCTTCTCTGATGCTGATTTTGAAAACATCAAGCGACTGAATGGTGCAACAAAGGAGATGGACAAAAGTAAGGTGGGACGATTCGGTCTTGGGTTCTGTGCTGTGTACAACCTTACTGACATTCCAAGCTTTGTGAGCAGGTCCACAGTTGTGATTTTTGATCCACAAAAATCGTACCTCAAAGATGCTCTAGAAGATAATAGTCCAGGAATTAAGATAAACTTCAAGAAAGTTGAAAACCGTAAACTGCTGAGATTACACAAGGACCAATTCAAACCATATCAGGACTTGTTTGGCTGCATGATTGACAGACTTCCAGAGAAGGAATTTAACGGAACAATGTTTCGCTTACCATTGAGGAATTCTTCTCAGGCTGAACACAGTGAAATCAGCAAGTTTTCCTACAACAGGGATGAAATTTGTGATTTACTTACCATGTTAGTGAAAAATGTTGGTAATATGCTCCTCTTTACACAAAATGTGAAGACAATTGAAGTCTACCACTTGCCAAGAAATGCTAAGTGTTTTGAACACAAAGTTCTACTTTGTACTGCCAGTAAAGTTCCTGTCTTGTTACAGCCTCCAAGCACCACTGTTCTACAGCGAGTAGAGGCTTCGCTGGCTGCTGCTCAACACTTTAGAGAAATACAACAACTCAACATTCATGTCAATGTGACACAGTCTTGTTCTTCTCTCTTATCAAAGACAAAGACTCTGAAAACAGAAGATGAATCATCGTGGTTGATTACATGGGAGTTAGGTAGAAACAAAAGTTTACAAATGTCCAGGGAAATAAAGGGTGAGAGGGCTGTCCCACTGTCTGCTGTGGCAGTACAATGTGACAAACAATTTCAATACCCAAAAGTGCAGTCAGAACAAAGTGGCTCATTTTATGACAGCGGTCACTTGTTTTGTTTCCTGCCATTACCAATAGAGACATCACTTAGTTTCCACCTGAATGGATCATTTCATGTAACATCAGACAGAAGGAGACTTATATCCCTCACAGATGATGACAAACAGAGCAGAAAAGATAGATGGAATGAATATCTACTGGAAGATGCTTCTGTTAATGCTTTCTTCACTGTGTTGGAGTACTTTTCACAAACAAATAATGGATCATTCTTGTTCCATCAATTATGGCCACTGTATTGCAACCATGAGATAAATGCTTTTCGTGATAGTTTTTTCCAGCGTATAATGCAGGAAGAGAAGAAACTATTTTTTGGCAACGAAAGATGGGTTTCCTTTCCTGAAGTTGTGTTCCTTGATCCAGCCATTCGCAATGATCCAGCTGTTGGTGAAATTGGATTCAGAATGCTTTCTAACATTGGAGTCAAAACGGGCAAGGTTCTAGTTGACTTGCCTGGTGAGTTCATGACATGCTTAATGGAAGTCCAGGAAATTGAGAAATGGGTCATTCGAGAAACAGAGTTTCTGGATATTTTTCTTGAAAACATAAGTGATATTTATTGGAGTGGACACATACATGATAGAAATGAACTACTTTGCTATGCATTGAAATCAAACAACACAAGTATAAAAAACAAAATGAAGGAATATAACTGTATCCCTGTTGAACCTCATGGAACCTTAAAAAAACCCTGTGATATTGTTGACAAAAATGGAAAAGTCGCTGCAATGTTCAAGGTAGAAGATGAAGTGTTCGTGTTGGCAGATTTACAGAAGAAACAGTTAACAGATGAGTTATCAACTCTAGGTATGATTGGTGACAGACTGTCTGATGAGATGCTTATAGACAGATGTGCAGCAATAGAGAAACTAGCAGCAACACAGGGTACCAGTTGTGCTGTACAGCTGTGCCAGTTGCTGATACAGTACCTCAACCAGGTATTCATACAGGAAGATATAAAACAAAAAACTGAAATTCAAAATTTAATTTCACATATGTTTATTCTTCCTGTCCTTCAAAAACCATCTAGTTGGACTAATAGTTGGAACTCTGACAATGACAAAGGCTTGAAAACATTCAACTCTTTTTCGTGTGAAAACCACCAAACTCGTGGATTTTGTTCTTTACAACTTGGTCAACCAGTGCAATTGTATTTGAGAGACTTGTACTTCAGTGGCGGTTCAGTGTGTAGTTTTGTTGATGAGCATTTGCTGATAGGAAACTTGACTCTTCGGAAAAATGTTCGGAAACTTCTGAAGGTTAATAAGCACATACCAATTCAGTTAATGATTGAACAGATTCTTATTTTGACTCATGAGTACAACATATCCAAAAAGCAGGAAAATCTAATTACTATCACAAATGAGATATACAAAAGTTTGAAGAAAAGAATGAAGAAGGAAGGAATGAAAGAAGAAATTAGAAAGGAATTTGAGAAAATACAAGCAAAATCATATGTTCTTTTAAATGGTAGGTTTCATAAACCACGTCAAATTGTGTTTAACCTTTCTCGTGAATGTCCACCATACCTGATAAAACTGCCAGAATACCATACAGCCATGTACAAGGATGTGTTTCAGGCAATGGGAATAAGAGACAAACCTGATGTTACAGATGTTATCCATGCTCTTAGGGACCTGAAGATAAAGTGGAAAGACAGAAAATGTGATGACTTAGAACTTATCAGGAACTTGCTACTTAACCTAGTAGAGTATGAAGATTGCAACTTTGCTGAGAATATAGAGGACATTATAGCACCAGATACAGAAGGCTACTTGTTCCCAATGAATGAACTTGTCACTTCAGACGATGAATTTCACACAAATAGAAAGATGCATGTACTCCATGATTCAATACCTCATGACGTTGCCAAAAAACTCGGGGCTACAGACAAACAGAGAAAGTGCCATGATGTCATTTCCATAGGAATCCCCTTTGGCCAAAAAGAAAAACTTGTATCTCGAATAGGAAATCTGTTAGAGGCTTATCCGTGTGACTCCAGTATCATGAAAGAATTATTACAGAACGCAGATGATGCTAAAGCTTCCAAAATCTCCTTTATAAAGGATTACAGATCTCATTCAACAAATACGTTATTTGATGATTCATGTCACAGTTTTCAGGGCCCTTCTCTGTGTGTTTTCAATGACAGTCATTTTACAGAGAAAGATTTACAAGGAATCCATGATCTTGGCAAAGGAAGCAAAAGGCAGGATCCAACAGAAATAGGTAGATATGGAGTGGGGTTTAACTCTGTCTACCATCTAACAGACACACCAGCGTTTCTATCAAATGGTCCTGGAATATCAGATGGTGGGTTCCTGGTTATATTTGATCCAATCTGCACCACTCTGCCTGGTGTCCGCGACGATGAACCTGGCAGGAAGTACAATGTAGCAGATCTAGAAGAAGACTTCCCTGATATTCTAACAGGATTTGAATGTAGAAAACATCTGTTTGAAGATAATAAAGGCACATTGTTTCGTTTTCCACTCAGAAAAAATGAATCTAGCTTGAGCAAAAAGATTCATTCAGAAGAATCAATAGATAAGATACTATCAGAAGTGAGAGAAGAATTATTTGAAGCATTACTATTTGTTAAGAATGTACAATGTATTCAGGTAGCAAATGTCACCTCCGGAGAGATGGTGGTGGAATATTCTGTCAGAGCAGAAATATCCAATGAAGATAAAACAAAACGAGAACACTTTTTTAACCACATTAAACAAGTTTGCAAAGAAGCAAGAGAAGACATACATAAATTGATATTTGCTGAAAGAAGAGAGGTTAGTTATAGGATGAAAATCTGTGACAATCAGGGCCGAGAAGAGTCATTCATAGTAGTACAAAGATTTGGACTTGGTGATTGCCCAGATATCCCTAGTTCTATTACAGAAACATTTCGTCAGGAAGGAGTAGGTTATATGCCATGGGGAGGAGTTGCTTACAGAATATCTGAAATTCAGTACAGACAAAAGTTGCCTGCAAAAGAAAAAGCACCACATACAACAGTATGTACAATTGTTGAATCTAAAGTCTTTTGCTTTTTACCTCTACCAGGTACCACCCCTTTACCTGTGCATATAAATGGTTGCTTTAGACTAGATGATGCCAGGAGATGTCTGATTAAAGATGGATTTGGGAAAGATTGGAATGAATGTATTCTGAAACATTTGATCGTGCCTGCATATTCTCAGTGTGTTACTTTGTGGAGGGACAGTTTAGCAGGAGAAGTTCAGAAGTTGAGACGATGGCAAAATGTTACAGACCTTTCAAAACACTACGATCACATATTCCCTCTGGTGGAAAACATGAATGATCCTTACTGGAAATACCTCCTCGTTGAGTTTTATAGATTTATATTAGACAGAAAAGTAAAACTCTTCCCAGTTTTCAAAGTTCTGAATGAATCAAAAACACATAGACAAGCCAGTACAAAAGAATTCAGTTGTGAGTGGGTACCAATTGGCTTCACAGGGGATTTGGAAAGTGGATGCTTCAACACCCTTAGAGACCATTTTGACACCACATACATACACAGCTTTGCTCTAAAACACATTCAACCATACAACTACGACAAACACAAACTGGAGTCAATTCTTAAAGATGTTGGACTCAAAATTGTACATACTTCATGGAGAATTAAATTTGCAATGATGAAAAGCAGAACCAGTTTAAATGCAAAGAAATTTGAAGCAGCTTTAGAAAAAAGCCAATCTGATATCCTTTCAGAGGATGTACAAAAAGCTTTAAGTAAAAAATCTCTATTTTGCACTAGCCCTGATGAAGTTATTGCATTTATTGCAACAGCTACACATGCAGAAGGACCATGTCTTATTGGCTCGCCTGGTAGTATTATCGCTGATACCCAAATAAAGTCTGCTGGCTGCTTGAAAGAATTACTTAATTTCCTGAACAACTCTGAAGAATTCATGAAGTCATTACCACATCTTTTAGTACTGCTGACAGGTGATAATAAATTGAATATTTTCTCCAGAGATCAACCTGTATATTGTACTGAATTTAGCTGGATGTTTCCCGGAGAAATGGCCAAGTTTGTACACCATGACTTACTTCATGTCTATCTTACAGAATCTATGTTGAAAGAAAGATATTTTACAGCCTTTACTATGGCATCATTTATTGAGCTCATCCCGTCTGGTTGGAAAGAGTCTCTTTACAACAGAGAACTCTGTGTAAAATGGGATCATGCTTCTCATGGTTTACCTACTACACAGTGGATTGTATGGTTTTGGAAATTTATTCGTGACATTTCGAAAACGGAAAAAAACAAAATGAATAAATTCAAGGAAACATTAGACTGTGTTGCTGATTGGAATTTTCTTCCGGTAATGGAAATGAATGAAAGCAAGCTACTGCAAGTTAGCAAAATGTTTATGTTGGTTGACATTATTTCATTTTGCAATGATGAGCCACTCCACAAATCACTTAAACAGTTGGGGCCTCTTACCTTAGACGAACAGATGTTTTACGATGGAAAATATGATTTAAAGGCCAAGTCCATCCCGTGTGACTCACAAGCTAGTGATACAAAGACAGACGCAGGGAGATGGCTTGCTGAGCAAGAACAAAAGAGAAATAGCAAAATTGCCAATGATATAATAAAAGCAATAAATGGACTAAGTACAACGCATAGTAAGCCAACTACATTGTTAGAAAATCTTTTCTTCTGTGCCAAGAACCATAAGTCAGTATTTGACAGACTAGATTCCAAGGCTGCTGTTTGCATCCTCAAATATTTCGCACAAAGCCTAACCAACAAAGAATTCAAGAACCATACAGGGTGTAAGGATAAACTGATGAGTCTACCATTGTTTGTCACTCTGAATGATAGCTGCGTCAGTCTAGATGATGGAAAGGATATCTTCTTACTACCGGGGGGAATTCCTATTGCATGTTTGGATACGTTTTCCTTAAACTTGAATGCTGTCTTTCTGAAAAGAAGTTATCAGTTTGAGGATTTATACAGTTTTCTAGGTATGCCAGATACATCCGCGTCAAAGTTTTATGCAGACATTCTTCTTCCAAAATTGTCCATACTCCCACGAGACTGTTGGTTAGTACACATTAAGTATATAAGAGATGAATTGGTACATTGGAGTAGGCAGAAATACAACCAAGAAAAAGTAGAAAACAGAATTATTTCAATTTTAAGGGACATTGAATTTATTGAGACAAGTCATGGCCCCCAGAAATGTTCTTGTTTTTATGACCACAATGTTACCGAGTTTAATATACTTTGTACTGAGGAGGAGTTTTTACCAGAATATTTTAGAACAAACAAGTGGACCAACTTCTTAAAGGAACTAGGAATGCATCATTGCATCACAGATGATTTATTGATCATGTTTGCAAAGAGAATTGAAAGAGCAAGTCAAAACCAAGCAGACAAAACTGTAGAAGAGAAGTCTTCAATTTTGGGTAATTGCTTTACATCTAATATTTTGAATTGGAAAGAAGAAACCCTAAATGCCTTACGCGGTATTCGTTTCATTCAACCAGCCAAGTTATGTGATATGTGTAGATCATTATTTCCTCAACGAAATGACGGTCATAGATTGATCTGCATGCAAGGTGCTGTAGACCCAAAACATGTCGCTTTATGTTGGTCAACTGCAAATGTCCTAAGGATAAGTGTCCAGAAAAAATTCCATGATGTACTTGGAATCCATTCAGAGCCAATGACAATTGATGTATTAAAACATTGTCAAAACATTTCTACAGAGATAAATAAGAAGATTGATAGTCTTACGGCAGAAGAAATAAATCACTTAATGGAAAAGATGTACACTTTTCTTCAAATGCACATGAAAGATCACGAGGTCAAAGACATGTTACAAACATTTCCAGTCATCCACTTGCTAGATGAACATAAAATGGTGACAGTTAATGATATTGTAATCAATATAACTGAGTCTGACATATTAAAACCCTTCCTATTTAAAGCTCCTGTGCACTATGAATCCTTTTTTGACCTTTTTGTGTCATTAGGTGTTTTTAAGGAGGTACAATGTTTTCATTACCTGAACATATTGAATCAAATAAGGATGAAGATAGGAGGGAAGGAAATAATGCCACCTGAATTAAGAGTAATTCAATATGCAATTTGTTATTTGAATATCTCCTTAAAATACAAAGATAGACATGTGTTTAAAGACTTTAAATTGTACCTGCCAAATATCAACAAAGTTATGTGCTTATCAACTGACCTAGTGATGGTGGATAACACGGATACAAGAGAGAGGCTAGAGAATGTCAAAGACATAAACTATTTTATAGGAGCACAAGAGCTAGAGATTCTTTATTTTGAACCTAAAGAGTTTGTAACCAATCTTCCAGAGCACTTACGTCCCAAATTGTTAACAGATTATGTAAAAGAATTCTTTGACACTGCCAATATGGATATCATTCAAAACAGCTTGTTAGCAGAGACGTTGTCTGACTTTGTGCAATCAGAACAGTTTATTAGAGGGGTTTGTAGAATCGCTAAGAAGGATAAAGAGACAAGGACATTTGGAAACTCTTTGTTTGACCATGATACTGATGGAAAAAAAATGATTGAATTGATTGGCAAGGTGACTATAGTGCAAGTTGCCAAGCTTGAGACATGTCTATCGTACAAAGGGGAAATTGTTGAAGGTTCACATGTATCTCTAGATTGGTTTAATCAACAAACAATACATGAAGATGGTTCTTGTGCATTGCATTTCTATTTCTGTTTGTGCCAAGACAATAATGATACCAATGCTTTGGTTGACCTAACATCAAGTCCAGGAGGACTAGCAGAAGCACTTATTACACATCTAGATCTAGACCTATCATGTAGTGGAGTTCTGATGATGGCCAAGATGTTGAGAGAATTGAAAAATCCAGATGGTCTTGATTCACTTCTTGATAAAGAAAAATATCCTGACTTGGATGTTCACCTTAATGTAAAAACAAAATCTGTTTTTCCAGCACCTGGATCATATGTTGAGGAAAAGTTTCATCCATTTTTACAACAAGCTCTAGATGCATTTGATGAGAGTGAGTACAAGAGTGTTGCACTAGAAATGGATGATGATAATGAGGATAGCGAGAATGAAGCAGAGGATGTAGACCTTGCCCCTGTTTACAAATATGTACACATCATAGAGCGGATCACAGCAGATATTGACGAGCCTACACTTGTAGGTATCAGGTACAAGGTGAACATAGGAGAGCCAGAGTTGATTGAAGTACCGGGATACAGGTTGTATAGATTTGTGAGACCGGAGAACCCATCAGACACAGTAGAGGTTCACACTGGAGTATCTCCACAACACTTTCTACCATTTGATGAGAACTGTAGTAGAATCAGGAGAATGATGCAGGAGGCGTGGGAACTGTCTGCACGAGACAGAAGAAAGGTGTTCCAGAGGCTCATACTACAATGGCATCCTGATAAAAACAGAGGGTCAGAGGAATATGCTACAGAAATATTCCAGTTTATACAACAGTGTATCCTCAGATTTGAGCAGACCGGTAGTTTATCAGACCTGGATGAGACAGACGGACGACCAGCGGACTTCTCCAACTCCTCATACAACAACATGTATAACAACGTCAATAGACGAGCACAGGCGTACGCTAGAGCTTACTACAACAACATACATGAGTATAATCAGAGTTACAACACAGGTAACTATCGTCACAGAAGTGAGTCACGGGCTGAGGTACGAGACGTTAGGGAAGCCAGAAGGTGGATGAAGCAAGCCAAACGAGACTTTCAAGCTGCGACGACAATGATACCCACAGCCGACGATCCAAAAGCTTTCAACTGGATTTGTTATATGTGCCATCAGGTAGTTATAATACAGAGTTAATTCACGTTTTTGAGGTCGTTAACATTCGCAGAGGCCCAAGAAATACGTTTGCGCCCGATTGCGAAGCACAAGGGTCGTTTTCGTATTTTGCGGGCCTCTGCGAATGTTAAGACCGAAAAATACGTAAATTGACGCTATTATTTCATAAAAAACATAAAATTCCAATGATTACTTACCCCAAACCCCATTGATATGTGCGAAAAATGAACCGATGTGACATAAGAAAATGTCCGCCATTGTTGTTTTGTTCTGATAAATCTTCTGCGAATTTTTTGTTATGCGTGACGTCGGTAAAACGACGTTACGCCATAATTTGGCGCCAAAAGGCGAACGTCGCTTATTTAACGTCAATCTTGACCCTCGAGACTGTCAGCAACCATTTGCCGTTTAGAACGTGTTTGCAACATGATCTCGAGTGTAATACAGTGACCGCCATATTGAACGTGAAAGTAGACGCGTGTAAATGACGTCATCAAAACATATCAATCCTTTAGCTAACGATATAATACAAGTGAAATTTTCAGTCCATAATCGGTAAATCACATCAATTTTTTTATCTGATAAAATTTTGTCACTTTTATGTGGATAGAATTGACTTTTGAACGCTGTTTGTTTCAAATATTTTTCTGGTGTTGATTTAAGTAGTTGTATGGTCTGCTTCCGTTGTTATGCTTGCGGAGTGATATGGGAGAAATTCTCCCATGCCGGCCACTGTAATACGTTCGAGCCGATCTTGAGAAACGATAAGATCTGAGAATATTCGAATGATTTAACGTAAGACGTTGAGAATTTTGCAGGAAAAGAGACAATTGTTTATTTTGAAGGGTCAAATCGAGGATGTACGATATCGCACTGAATATAGACCGATTTTCACGATATCAGACCGATTTTTTCCCGTTATTCTATGATAATAACGGACTGAAAACACATATTTTATGCAATAATTGATTATTAACCCTTCCCCAAAAAACAAAAATCTGGAATGTCTGAATGTTGCAGATGACCCCTAAAACCCCTAAACATTAGCCATTTTGGATGGTATAAGTGTTTCACAAACACATCTTGTTTGGCTTTTATATTTCCCCATATCGAAAGATTGGGGACACATTGTTTTTCTCGTGTCTGTCTGTCCGTGACATGTCTGTCCGAAAACTTAACATTGGTCATTTCGGGGACATTAGTGTTTCACAAACACATCTTGTTTGAAAATTTTGATTAAGGTTTAATTTTGTCTTGTTTTAGTCCAGTGAAAAGGCATTAAAGGCAGCATGTTACTCCAGAAATGCGAATGCTGTTTCCCTACAGGACCACAGTTTAGAACAGCCAGCGCGGGCTCTAACTCAACACTTAACTAGCTTGGTAAGTAATATATTTCTCCTTGCAGAGTAACAGGGGATGAAAGGCATTTTGATCTTTAGCTCGTCATGGACGAAAGCCTTGGAGGAGCTATTGCCATATCTGCATCGGCGTCCACAAACACTTTAACCCATTTTTTATGCCCTATTAGGGATACAGCCATCAAATTTTACACATGGAAATCTCTAACCAAGACCTTTCATATGGGATCATGTCCTTTGACCATGTAACATTGACCTTGGAATTAGTCATACTCTTGGACTGTTTTTTTTTTTAATCTTTAACCTTGCCTATTTCTCCGCCCTATTGCAGGTATAGCCTTATATGTCATATATTGATATCAATACCGAAGACCTTTCAATTAGTTCATGAATTTTGACCATGTGACCTTGACCTTAGAGTTTGGCCAACTTTAAAATAAAATTTTTAACTTGACAAAAAATCTTTAACCTGGCGGCAGTGGCCTATATCTTGTGCCCTATTACAGATACATCCTTGATATTTCACACATGGATACCTTCCACAAAGACCTTTCATTTATGATCATGACTTTTAACCTTGAAGTGTGACGCAATTTTCAAATGCCCTATTACACATGAAACCTTGATATCTATACCCCCCGCAAAACGAATGTTTTATTATAGCCTACCCCCGCAAAACGAATGTATTATTGTACCCCGCAAAACGAATGTTTTAGAGGGTAGGCTATACTGGAATCAACCTGTGTATGTGTCTGTCTGTCTGTCCGTCCGCCCGCCCGTCTGTGTACAAAATACTTCTTCAGAGCATATCTTTTAAACTCTAAGTGCTAGCAGCTTCAATCTTGGTACACTAATAGATCTCATTGTGGTAAAGTGTCATGTAAAAGAATTGTTACTCTGCCACGCCCACTTTTTTGGTTATTGCCCTTTAGTGTTTTTACCCTTGCATTTTTGTCCGGACTATATATCTTCTAAACCATAAGTGCTAGCATCTTCAAACTTGGTACACTAAAACATCTCATTGTAAGAAAGTGTCTTGTAAAGAACCGTTTGCCACACCTTCATTTTGAGTTATTGGCCTTTGCTGTGTTTACCCTTGCATTTTTGTCCGGACCACATCTTCTGAACCGTAAGTGCTAGCAACTTCAAACTTGGTACACTAATAGATCTCATTGTGGGGAAGTGCTATGTACAAGAACCGTTACTCTGCCACGCCCATTTAGAGTGTCTGCCCTTTGTTGTTTGTACCCTTGCATTTTTGTCCAGACCATATCTTCTAAACCACAATTGCTAGCAACTTCAAACTTGGTACACTTACACATTTCATTGTGGAGAAGTGTCATATAAAAGAACTGTTACTCTGCCATGCCTACATTTTTGAGTTATTGCCCATTGTTGTTTTTTACCCTTGGATTTGTGTCCCGAAGATATCTTCAAAACCATTTGTGCTAGCAAGTTCAAACTTGGTACACTAATAGATCTCATTGTGGGAAAAGTGTCATGTAAAAGAACTGTTACTCTGCCATGCCCTCTTTTTAGCTCACCTGAGCACGAAGTGCTCAAGGTGAGCTATTGTGGTCGCTTTTTGTCCGTCGTCCGTCCGTCTGTCCGTCTGTCCGTCCGTCCGTCCGTTCACATTTCCTTCAAACATCTTGTCTCCTCCTAAACTATTTGTCCATTTTTGACCAAACTTGGCAGGAATGTTCCTTGGGTGACCCTTTTCAAAACTTGTTCGCAAATTTTTGATTTGTCAAAAAATGTGGGCGTGGCAGGGCGAGGCTTAAAAATCCTATGAAAATTCTTTAAAAATCAACCATTGGGCCAATTTGAACCAAATTTGGCAGGAATGTTCCTTAGGTGACTCTTTCCAAAATTTATTCACAAATTTTAAGATTTGTCCAAAAATGTGGGTAAGGCATACCAGGCTTTGAGAAATCTTATGAAAATTCTTTTAAATTTAACCAGTTATGATATCATAAAATGGAGTCAAAACCCCGTAACTACAGCTCGACAAAGCTGGAGTTACGAGGTTTTGATCCCCCACTGGGGATAAGTCTAATCCCCATAAAATAAACAAAGACGATGATTGTTTATTCAAGACGGAGAAATGTTTACCAGAATGGGGAACTGCAGGTCAAAAGGGGTAAATACATTCTATTTGTTATTTAAGCTATCCTTTGTTGATGGTACTTATTTAAATAGTTTTGATTGGATCATTCAAATGAATACCCACATCACAGGGTTTGATAAAAACATTGAAAGATATTTTACAATTTGGAAAGCCCTTAACCTATCCTATTTGAATCTCTAGTACAGCCTCTAGATATGTACTTTAGTTTAACCCTTTCCTGAAAATACCTGGTTTGACATCCCTAAATAATTAGAAAAGGTTTGGGAAAATATTGAGTCAAATGAAGAAAAGGCTGATAATTAGTAATTTTCTCCCTTTGTCTCAAAATTTTATCTTCTTTATTTTGCATGAATCCTTTCTTTATCCATATCAATTTTATTTTCTTTTTTTTTTATTTGAACAGTCTATTCCTTTTCAGTTTGGGAAGGGATTAAGCAGGTTTTGGCTCACTTATTGAAAATGCTGGGAAAATGTTATTGCAAAAGAAGAAAATGCTGATAGCCTATATTTGCATCTTTTGCCTCATCATTTTCTGTCCACTTTTGTACATGAATGCAGTCTTACTCAGCATTCTGTTTTATTAGTTACAGCAGTTTTTAATTCTACTGCTCTGATGTTATGCTGTTAGGAAAAGATTTAACCAAAATCAAATTGTAACTGTTCAATGAATAGTTCCCCTATGTTGTGAGTTGACTGGATTCGATATAAAGATGATAAAGAGGTCAGTGTTTGACAATCTTTTCACAAATTATAAGACCTGAATATTTGAAGATTTTGTGTAGTTTAATGTCTAAAGTCTAAAAATTATCCCTATGCTGTAGCTTCTGATCGTAACAGAAAGTCCTTAGTTATATGTCTTTTCAATTGACAAAATTACCATTTTCGCTCATGTCACCTATTTTCAGGTGAGCGATATAGGACCATCATGGTCCTCTTGTTGAGTTATTGCCCTTTGTTGTTTGTATCTTTGTATTTTTGTCTTGACCATATCTTCTGAACCATAAGTGCCAGCCACTTCAGACTTGGTTCACTTATTGCCCTTTGTTTTAGTGAAAGCTTGTGCAGGGTTATCAAGTCATATTCTGTGACCGTTCTTGTTCGTTCATGGATACCTGCCACTAAGACCTTTATTTTTTACCATGACCTTGGAATCGTGACCTTGGAGTTTGGCCAACTTATAGAAAACTTTAAACTACCCTGTATTATATGTAGTATTACAGATACAGCCTTCATATTTCACACATGGATACTTCCTGACAATGTGACAATGATTTTCATTTGTGACTATGACAACTCTTGTTATTATAGACATTGTTACAAAATTAATCAGGTTAACCCCAAGACATGCTGATTAAGTTTTGCTATGATTAAGTGCTCCTGTATCGAAGGAACGAGTGCATATTGTTTCACTGTTGTCTGTCTGTCTGTCCATCCGCCCGTCTGTCTGTCTGTCAGTCAGTCAGTCATGAGCTTAACATGAAAATTTAACAATGGCAATTTTGGGGGCATTTGTGTTTCACTAACACATTTTGTTTTACTGTATCATTTACATTAATTAACCTTTTCCCAAACAATGGCTGATATTCACGTTCCTGTCTTAGAAAGGTCTGGGAGAGAAGAACAGAACACTGACTTTCTTTTATTACATGTTTTCCAAAATGTACTGTACACCTACTGTTTGTCAGGGACTATGGTGGTCTGAAAAGTTATTTTACTTTTCCAAATGGAAATTATTTAGACTGCTCCGATTTGAAAACTGTTGCAGATGAATAAATGCATGTTGATAAGGACAGCAATTGTTTAGCATGTGTCATAGAAAATAATAAAAATATTGAAACAAAAGAAAATATTGAAACAAAAGGAGAAAATGCTGGTTATCAGCATTTTCTTCTTATGTCTTAATATTTTCCAAACCCTTTCCAGTTAGAGTCGTCAAAACTAGGTCTTGTTTTGGAAAGGGTAAAGGCAATCATCCATGTAATAAACCACTGGTATTCGGGCATAGAAGAAAATATTACATAGTACCCATACGCGGATCCATTGGATCCAGTGGTGGGACCCGGGCTCCCTCTGTAATTTACGAAATCCTGTTTCTGCCATCCTTTTCTGCCTTCATACAACACGAAAATTAGTAGGACTAACTTCCACTTTTCTGCCAAAATTTTACCTAGAAAAATGTCGAAAAGTTGAAGTTATTATACATTCAAAGTTAAACGAGAATCGATACAAATATTTTGGTTTATTTAAGGGTTGAACAGGTATCAGTGTAAATAAGTTGTTACTATAAATAGTCAAATATACATCCTGCCATCCCGATTTTCTGTTAGTAAAAGATTTTGAATCGTTTATAGTCACACTAATTTCTGACAATTGTCACAGACAAAACTTTAAGTTTTCTACATTTCTAGGTAACTATTTTGGTAGAAAAGTGGAAGTTAGTCCCACTAACTTCGGTTTTTCTATCAAAGTTGAGTTTGTGAAAAGTCGAAAAGTTTAATTTAGTCACATTAACTTCTGACAATTGTCACAGACAAAACTTCAAGTTTTCTACATTTCTATGTAACTTTTTAGGTAGAAAAGTGGTAGTTAGTCGCACTAATTTCTACTTTTCTGACAAAATTGAGTTTGTGAAAAGAAGAAAAGTTGAAGTAAGTCACACTTATTTCTGACAATTGTCACACTAACTTCTGACAATTGTCACAGACAAACTTCAACATTTCTAAATTTCACAAACTCAATTTTCCTAGAAAAACGGATGGCGGAAACATGATTCCGTAGTAATTTGTAATAAAGGCTTATCAGACTGATTTCTTGGGAATTTATCATGCGCCAATGCAGTCTAGCCCCACCTGGAAAATATAGGCCCTCTCTGTGTCCATGCATCAGCTCTACAGATAAGAGGGAGCGAAGGCTTTTTTAAATGCAATATTTCTTTTATTATTCTTTAAACCCTGTGTTTTGGGTACTCATTGGAATCATCTTGATATGATTCAAATGAGTACTCTCAACATAGGGTTTGTAATTGAAATAGAAAGTTAGGATGCCTTCACTCCCATTTATCTGTAGCTCTGGCGCATGCATCTAATTGTTGTTTAAATTTCAGGCGAGTCAGATGGAGAGTCTATTGGGCGTACATACCAGGATGAGGTACCCAAACTCCGTAAACAGACCACAAATACCGGCTGATATATTTGATAAAACTCACGCAGAGAAGGCGGTAGAACTGACCAGAGAGATCATAGAACATGCAGATGATCTTATACAGAACTGAATTGGTGAAACTTGCACATATATGTTCTGGATTTATCAATTTGTCGTGCCCTATATTTGATAAAAGGCATGGGGAGAAGGCAATATAACTGTCCAGAGAGATTATAGAACATGCAGATGATCATATATAATTGTTTAAGTTCAGGGGACACAATATTCGATGGATATTGCACAGAAAATGTAAAACAGGTGATAAGAGACAACAATATTGGAAATTTTTACCTTTTCCAAAATACTACAATTTTTAGATTGATCTGATTTTGAAAGGCCTTGCAGTCAACAAAACATTTGTCAAGAAAAACAGAAGGTGTAGAAATCCTTGTTGGAAAGAGAAGATTTATGATTGTCTGGATTTTCTTCTTTTATTCTAAGGGTCCTATATTGTGTAGGAAATGGTTAAAACAAATAATTTGTTATTTAACAAAATGCATGTAGGATACATGGATTATTGTCTTTGTCAATAAACTGTGATATTTTGTATTTATGTACGATCTTTGTAACCTTAACCCATTTCCACACAATGCCTTTCTTTGAGACCCTATGAGATAATGGCTTTGGTAAATACTGTGGAAAATGAAGACATTTTCACAATGTTTTCTACCACACCCCCTCCCCCCAAAAATGTATAGATCTACTAGTAATTTTATTTACTAATGAAATGAAAAAAATGCTGATCACATGCAACACAACATTTCCAATGCCTTAACTTGTGGGAGGTCAAAACGAGTCATTGTGTGGGAATGGGTTAAAGATTTGTGCATTCAACTTTAAAGTGCTTCTTTAAATTCTGTAAGAATAAGAAAATAATGTTTGTTATGGATAAGAATTCCAAATTAGTTATGTAAATAATGCTAGAAAACACTAAATTTTGATGCATCTTGTTTCTTTTGGAAGATTTTTTTTATTATTCTAATGCTTGATTAATCCCTTACCCAAACGACAAAAATTTAGGGTGATTCAATTTCAAAGCTGTTGCAGATGACAAAATAATTCTTATTAAAGATTAAATTTGAGCTCACTTTAGCACAGAAACTATTGAGACAAAAGGAGAAAATGCTGGTCACCAGCATTTTCCTCTTTTGCTTCAATGTTTTCCAGCGCATTTTAGGGGGACATCAAAGCCAGACTTTGTTTGAGAAAGGGTTACCAGATATAAATGTTGTAAATATTCATTAACATGATTTTAGCGGGACAATTCGAAGAATGGGGGAGGGGTATTCTAGACACCCGGGCGTCGGCGCCACCGTCGAAGTTTTCGCTTGCACGTTTGATGAATTTCTGTTTCTACTAATGCTATTGCTCTGATACTTTGCACGTGCTTTTCTGACCATAATCATCAGCTTCTAGGCAAAGATTCTTTACTCTGGCATTTAATTAAGTGGAATTTTTACCCTTTTTGGGCTTAGATTTTTTTCACTAGCCTACCAAGCACTAGATTGTAGGTGAATTTAGATAAAATGGCACAAAAAAAATGTTTTCAAATTTATAAATTTCAATTTATCCTTTTGGTCTATATGTCCTAATATTGAACACAGACCAAATTTTGACAATCTAAAACGGCGTTGAAAAATATTTAGGCATAAAAAAGTTCCTGTTTTTTTAAGAGCAGAAAATCAACAGAAAAATATAAAAATACATATTTTACAAAGTAGTGTAACTTCACATAGTAATAAGAAAAACAATATTTTTTAATCCAAATTGTAATTTGTGAATCAATAAGGAATTCTTAGCAAAAATCTAGTTTTTCTGTCATAAGACTGGTGGAAATAGGATTTTTACATAAAAGTATTATTGCTTTCTTCATACATGGGTCAAACAGTTTTTATTATGATAAAGTTTGGCCTCATACAGACTTCAGACCCACTTTCCTCAACAATAAAATGAATTCAGAACATGTCTGCAAAAAAACCTTGTCCATTTGTCATATTTGAACAAAAATCTATGCAATCCAAAACTTGCATCTTTTGTCACAAATTCGTTGCGCTGCAGACATTATTAACCTATTTGGATAATTTATGGTCTTTCTTTTACTTCTTTATCAAGTAAAAGGGTAAAAATAATTCACATGATAACTATAACAAACAATTTTATACTCTTCCATGTACACCCACCAATGGGTTTGAAATCGTTAACCTAAGTGGGCGAGCAGCTGGAGGCTTGGTAAGGGTGTTGTGGTAGTACTGGTTTGAGAAATAACAGGAATCCATGGGTAGGTGCTCCAGCCGCCGCGATATGACCCTGGTAGTTGAAAACGGCGTAAAACCCCAATAAACTCAAACTCAAACTCTTCCATGTATTTCAAACAATGAGTATTTTGTAATTATACCAACATAATTATGTCAATTTTCTAAGAAAATCTTCAATTTCGTGAATATTTTTTTCTAAATATGCACTGGATAGGTATAAAAATTTACCTATATTATACTTTGACATGTAAATAGTGCTTACTAGACAAGAACAATTGATTATCTTAGATAGGTGTGCTATAAATGGTGAAAAATGAAAGTTCATATTTTTGAAATAATTTGTTGCACTCCAGACATATTCTCATGTTGTCAAATTTGGCTAATTTATGATTTAATTCGCTCTTCTTTATCAAGTAAAATGGTACAAATAATTCACATGATAACTATTACAAACAATTTTACACTTTTTCCATGTATTTCAAACAGTGAGCAGTTGTAATCATACCAAGATAGTTCAATTTTCTAAGATTTAACTTTCTACCCCCTAAAATGAAAACCAATAGCAAAGATGACACAAATTGGTGCCTAAATTGGTTAAATATATGGTCTCTTTCTAAAAAAAAACAATATTTAATGATAACACTTTCTTTAGATCAGGTCTTATTGAATTAAGCCAAAAAACTTGTTGCACACCAAACAACATAGATATTGCTGTACATCAAAAACAAGTCTAGGTCTAAACTAAATTTCTGGTGTAAATCATCTTCGAGTCTATGTAATCTGAAAAAAAGAACAATAGTTCATTAAAAAGCAACATACAGAGAAAGAAGGGATGTTAAACTTCAAATGTTACACTCCAGACAAACATGGGTGAGTGTATTAAAGGTACAGTCAGGAGTTTTTGTTCTTATTGAGGTATTCAAAATCACATTTGTTCAAGGCTACAAATATTTCTGTACATGGATTACCATAAAAACTTTACCTTTCAGTCAAAAAATTACCACAGTATTCAATTATTTGAAGTTTCCCTATATTTTCCGTTGCACTCCAGACAGGGCACGACTTTTGTTCTTTTGTAAATTGTAGCGAACCCTTTGCACACAAACACTAGCCACATACATAATTCAAAACTCAAGATGTTCAAATTAATGTAAAAAGTCTTACTTTTACACACATATTAATATTCTTTTATTGTTACATATTTAGAAAAAAGATGTTTTCTGTTTATAAAAAGCGTTTCACTCCAGACATTTTGGCATGTTTTGGGGGCATAACTTTAAAACCGTTCGAGATGTTTAAATACAATTTTGCATGAACATACAATACGCTAATTAACATCAAATGGTTTTTGCAATTTTATCAATTATGCTATTAATTTTCGTCTACATTAAAAAATATGCTTGGTGCCATTCTTTTGATTCACCCTAATCGCGCTTTGCTGTCCTGAGACAGCTCTTGTTTACAATGTTTGCAGTAAGAAGTGGTTCATTGCATTCATTTTCTCATATTCTGCTCATTGTTTTCTACAATACTGCTTCTATATATTAACCGTTCCCCAAATGGTAGAAATTTAAGGTAGTCCAATTTGAAAGCTGTTGCATTGGACAGAATTTGTGCTTATAACAATCTGATTTGTTAACAATACAGCCAGGACAATATCAAGGCAAAAGGAGAAAATGCTGTCACACGCATTCCCTTCTTTTGCATCAATGTTTTCCTAAACATTTTTGAAAGGGAACATCATAACCAAGTCTTTTTTGGGAAATGGTTAACAGAGTCGGATCTAGGAAAAGAGCCATTATAGCATTTTAGACAATCACGAATCCAGATTGATTTGTATTTGAGAGTGTAACTAGTCTAGTAACTAGTAGGAACAATGTTACCCACCAACACTGGCTACAAGTAATGATTAAGCGTATAGGGAACAATATGAACCATACTGTAATTGTAGACACAACTACTGATCTGGATCCATGTTGGTCTTTTAAAAACACCATAAGGACCCCTTTTCCAGATCCTAGTTTATGTTTTTGTTTTGTTTTTAAAGAGTAATTATAATATGGCAATCTATTGTTTTAAAGGATAATGCACCTGCCTATGATTCTTATTTTGTTGTGTTTCGGTGTATTTGTGAAGCTTTACTTATCACTTACACAAGACAGTACATGAACATTAACCCTTTCCCAAATGGCAACATTTTAGACTCGTCCTAATTGAAAGATATTATTGAAAATAAATTCAAGTAAATCAAATTTCACATGTTTTCTTCTTTTAGGGAAGGAAGCAATGTGGAAAATGAAGAAATTGCTTGTGACAAGCAATTTCTTCATTTTCCAAAATGTTTCCAAAGTCATTATCATTCTTGTAGTAAGCAAGAATGAGTCATTTTGTAGGAATGGGTAAACTATATTTTTGTATGAAAACTGTATGAATACTTGATATAATGAAAGTGTACATTGCTCTTGATAATGTTTGATTTTCAATTTATATAATTCAAGGATATAGAAATGGCGGAGTTTTACTTAGTAGGGGCTGGTTTTTTTATAGATATGTTACTGAGTAGTTAAACTGGATAGTTAACTTTGTAAGGCTGAGCCTTTCTCTTTATATAATATTGAGTAATTGAAAGGACATACTTCAGGATGTACCCTAATTTCAATATAATAGTGAATGTATTTAATAGAAATGATGGACTTTGCTTTTGTAAGCTGGGTAGTTTACTTTGTAAGGGCGGCCTTTCTTTCGGTATATGGAGAAATAAAAAGGATGGACTTTGCTTTTGTAAAGGTGGGCCTTTAATATAATATTGAGTAAAAGAAAGCTGGATAGTTTTACTTAGTAAGGCTGGCCTTTCTTTCGGTATATGGAGAAATAAAAAGGATGGACTTTGCTTTTGTAAAGGTGGGCCTTTAATATAATATTGAGTAAAAGAAAGCTGGATAGTTTACTTAGTAAGGCTGGTCTTTCTTTAGGTATATGGACAAATAAAAAGGATGGACTTTGCTTTTGTAAAGGTGGGCCTTTAATATAATATTGAGTAAAAGAAAGCTGGATAGTTTACTATGCTTAGTAAGACTGGCCTTCCTTTCGGTATATGGAGAAATAAAAAGGATGGACTTTGCTTTTGTAAAGGTGGGCCTTTAATATGATAATGAGTGAAAGAAAGCTTGATAGTTTACTTAGTAAGGCTGGTCTTTCTTTCGGTATATGGAGAAATAACAAGGATGGACTTTGCTTTTGTAAAGGTGGGCCTTTAATATAATATTGAGTAAAAGAAAGCTCGATAGTTTACTTAATAAGGCTGGTCTTTCTTTCGGTATATGGAGAAATAAAAAGGATGGACTTTGCTTTTGTAAAGGTGGACCTTTAATATAATATTGAGTAAAAGAAAGCTGGATAGTTTACTTAGTGAGGCTGGTCTTTCTTTTGATATAATATTGGGTAATTGAAAGGATGGACTTCACTTTCGTAAAGATGTGCCTTTCGATATTATATTGAGCAGTGGTAGATCCAGGAGGGGACCGTTTGTAGCCTGATTATTTCATTTTCATGCAGAAATTCAGTTAGTAAGAGTAGACCTTTCTTTCAATTCAATATTGAGTAGTAGAAATCTGGGAAGTTTATTTTGTAAAGGTGGGCCTTTCTTTTGATATGATATTGAATAATAGAAAGAATGGACTTCGTTTTTTAAGGGTGTGCCTTTCTTTTCATATGATATTAAGTAGAAAATGTGGACTTTTGGAATTGTCGACCTTTCTTTTGATATAATATTGAATAATAGAAAGAATGGACTTCGTCTTTAAGGATGGGCCTTTCTTTTCATGTGATATTAAGTAGAAAGGATGGACTCTACTTTTGGAATTGTCGGCCTTTATTTTGATATAATATTGATTAATAGAAAGAATGGGCTTCGCTTTTTAAGGGTGGGCCTTTCTTTCAATATGATATTGAATAGAAAGGATGGACTTTGCTGGTGGGCCTTTGATATAATATTGAGTAAAAGAAAGCTGGGTAGTTTACTTAGTTAGCTTGGCCTTTCTATCGGTATATGGAGATATAGAAAGGATGGACTTTGCTTTTGTAAGGGTGAGCCTTTGATATACTATTGAGTAGAAAGGATGGACTTTGCTTATGTAAGGTCGGGCCTTTCTTTTGATACGATATTGAGTAGAAAGGATGGACTTTGCTTTTGTAAGTGTGTTTTGATATGATATTGAGTAGAAAGGACGGACTTTGCTTTTGTAAGGGTGTTTTGATATAATATTGAGTAGAAAGGACGGACTTTGCTTTTGTAAGGGTGTTTTGATATAATATTGAGTAGAAAGGACGGACTTTGCTTTTGTAAGGGTGTTTTGATATATAATATTGAGTAGAAAGGCTGGACTTTGCTTTTGTAAGGGTGTTTTGATATGATATTGAGTAGAAAGGACGGACTTTGCTTTTGTAAGGATGGGCCTTTCTTTTGATACGACAGTGAATAGAAAGGACGGACTTTGCTTTTGTAATGTTGTGACATGTTATAGAGTCTATCAAAACTATTTTATAAATGATATTTTTTGTTTAAGATAACCGACAAATAAACAAAGGACACAAGATTGTTTTGTTTGGTTATTCAAACAGCATGGAAATTTGAAAGGCAATGCGCCAATATCACCAAATACATATACATGTAGTCTTTTTTCAACAAAACCTCGATTTTAGCTCCACTGGCCGAAGGCCAGCGGGGGTTATGTCATGGCCCTGTGTCCGTCGTCCATGCATGCATCCGTGCGTCAATTTTTAGCAAGCCGGGACTTTGTGTCCGGGGAGCTAATGTCACAGCCCTAGTGTCGCCGTCGCGTCCCGTCCCGTCGCGTCTTCACTTGAAAGACTTTAACCTGGTCTATATCTCAGGCACTATTAGAGATACAGCTTTGATATTTCACGTATAGATACTTCTTGACAAGATCTTTCATTTGGGACCATGACCTTCAACATAGTGACCTTAACCTTGGAGTTTGACCTACTTTTAAAAAACTTTAACCTGGCCTTTATCTCATGCACTATTATAGATAGAGCCTTGATATTTCACACATGGATACCTCCTGCCAAGACCTTTCATTTGTGACCATGGCCCTTGACCTTGTGACCTTGACCTTGGAGTTTGACCTACTTTTGAAAAATTAGCTGTTTTTTGTGACAGGCTCCCGTATAGGCGAGCTATGTTGTCCGCGGACAACTCTTGTTTCTTTAAACATCTTCTTCTCCATAGCTATTGGACCAATTTCAACCAAACTTTACAGGAATCTTCCTTGCGTGAATCTCTTCTAAATTCCTTCAAAAAATAAATTCCGTGCAGAACTTAGATTTTAATTGAATTGATTAAATTAAATTTTCGAAAAATCTTTAAAAAAAATCTTCTTCTCAAAAACTATTGGACCAATTTCAACCAAACTTCACAGGAATCTTCCTTGCATTAATATCTTCTAAATTCCTTCAAAAAATAAAAAGAATAAATAAATTCCGTGTAGAACTTAAATTTTTATTAATTTGGTTAAATTAAATTTTCGAAAATTCTTGAAAAATCTGCTTCTCCACAACTACTGAACCAATTTCAACCAAACTTCATAGGAATCTTCCCTTCATGAATATCTTCTAAATTCCTTCAAAAAGAAAATAATTTCCATGTAGAACTTAAGTTTTAATGGTATTAATTAAATTATTTTTATGCTCCCCGAAGGGAGAGCATATAGTCGCCGCTTTGTCTGTCCGTCCGTCCTGTCCGTCCGTCATTCCGTCCGTCCGTCCGTCCGAAGCCATTTCTCCATAACCCTTGGGCCAAATCAAATGAAACTTACCATGTGAACTCCCTATGACAAAATGCCGATGTACTTTTACCGGTTTTTGGATTTGAGGCCTCGTCATGGGAAAAGGGGACTTAAGGTTAAAAACAGTTTTTCTCTAATTTCTCCTAGTCTAATGGTCAGAATTTGATGAAATTTCATGTTTGAGTAGCAAATCAGATGCCCTTGACAATAAACTAATTAAAATTTGCGTATACAAAATATGTCGTGCAAAAAGGGGGCTTAACATTTGTTAGCTTTATATTAGCTCTGCATGGCATATATACTAGTCAAAACTTCTAACCGGCCACTTTAAAAACGAAGATATTTTTTTCTGTGGTGATTGGATTTTCATGAAATTTGCTATGTGAATTTTCAAGCAACTTTCCAGATGATTATGGCGAAAAGTTACCGTTATTTCATTGAATTTAAAGCGCAACATAAGAAAAGCTCAAAAAGCTCTATTTTCACACAGAGCTCAAAATATTGTCCATGTAGTAATTTTTGTCTCATAGATCGTTAGCTGCAACTTTGACTAAGAAAAAAATTGAAAATGTTTGACAATTGTGTGCGGCATATGGCCCTAGGAGAAAATGATAGAGCTTATGTATGCAGAAAAACGGTTCATTGAAACAACAAAGTTCTAAAACACGTTTTTCTTCAAAAATGCTTAAAATATAGACTGATAATTCCCGGTGAGCTACAAAATGTAGGATATGTGAAAAAATCAGTTTGGTGCACCGATTTTCCACACCAGACCATATTTGAGCATATTCGCTAGATTAAATGTTTTGCCGGTTGCATTTTAACACCATTTTACCATGCCTCCTATTCTTTCTGTTTCTCCTGTATTCAAAGGTCACACAAAATTGACCATGTTTTCCAATTTTTTTCTTGGTCTGGGTTGCAGCTAACGATTTGTGGACTTTGATTTGTTGAAAGTGTAATATCCCGAGCTCTATTAAGATTTAGAGCTTTTTGAGCTTTTCCTTTATTGCACATCAAAATTTGATAAAAATTGGTAAATCATCTTGGAAATTCACGTACATTATACTTAAAAATTCACATATCAAATTTCATTAGAATGTAATAATTTTTCAGAAAGTTATCGTCATTTTTAAAGTGGCCGGTTAGGACTTTTGGCCAGTATATTTATTGTGACAATGCCTTATTCGGGGAGCATTGTCCGTCTCTGACGGCTCTTGTTTAAAAAATCTTCTCCAAAACTACAGGACCAATTTCAACCAAACTTCACAGGAATCTTCCTTGCATGAATATCTTCTAAATTCCTTCAAAATAATAGATTCTGTGTAGAACTGAAATTTTGATTGAATTGATTGAATTAATTTTTTGAAAAATCTTTAAAAATCTTCTCCTCCAAAACTACTGGACCAATTTCAACCAAACTTCACAGGAATCTTCCTTGCATGAATATCTTCTAAATTCCTTCAAAATAATAAATTCTGTGTAGAACTTTTAATTTAATTAAATTTTCGAAAAAAAAAATAAAAGATTTTCTTCTCCAAAATTACGGACCAATTTCAACCAAACTTCATGGGGACCTTTCTTGTGTGAATCTCTCCCAAATTTCTTCAAAATATATATTCGGTGTAGAACAGAAATTTTAATTAAATTGATTAAATCAAATTTTCGAAAAAAATGAAAAATCAGGCTACAGTCATGAGGTTATATAACAACACATTTTACAATCGCACATTCTTTCAATTTCGAATTGTGTTCATGCTCGTGCTGCACGTTTTTCTCTTAAATCAACCAAGGTATCGAGAAGTAAACTCGTCGAATAACCTATTTACTTAGCCACACCCTGAAAGGTGAGTAAAAATGGATTATAACCTATCAAAACATGTTATTGTAGAGACGCACGTGCAAATCGTCTCGTCAATATTACATCAAAATACCGATTATCATCAGTATGGTTTCATTTTGATCTTTATAACCTATTATCAGTAAATTGATTTATGTTTTATTGTTTGGCGGGATTCAGAATATCTTGGGAGCACTATACATGTAGCAATGCATTCTGTAAGTGTTTTCAAATTAAGTTATAAAGCATTTGACGCACCGAAACAGAATCAAAACCGGAGTGCAATATCGAGAAAAGTTGATTTCCGCTCTTTCTTTGTACCTACTGTAGCGACGTTACAAAAAAACGTAGGTTACGCAATTGTGCGCCAACATTGAGCGTAACGTCATAGTGTAATTTTAAGGAAAAATTAATAACATTCTCCTCCATAACCACTTATTGGATTTCATTGTATTGTTTGACCAAATTTACCTGAGACTCATCGTTTTCCGTAAGCGTATTCCGGCATTCATCGGCGTATTCGATAGTTTCCGCGTGTTTATACCCTGCGCTGTGAAAAATTTTAACTTAATTTCTGCATGATCTCATTGAACAGAGAACTAGCGTAGTGTAAACACGCTGGACTTTCATTTACAGAGACTCAAGATCGAACCCAGCACTTTACTGATGAAACTTTTGCTACGGGGTTTTTCTTTCGTTTTTCCTATGAAATGGAATACTTAATTAATGTATTAATTTATTGATTGATGAAATGCTCATTTTCTTTTTTTAATTTTCACAATAATTATAGATAATTATAGATCACTAAATATCTTTTCTCTTTTTATCATAATCTTTATTCGTTCATTTATCATTTATAATCTTCCCTTGAACGTTGCCGATGCGTTGGTCTCTCGCAGCTTCTCTGGAATAAAAAAGACATTGGCCCTGCTTACTCCAATTGTATTGATGGTTAAGCGAGGAAAAAGGTTCTGGGTCCCCCAGTTGCCTAAAAAAGTTGCAACATCAGCAAACACGTTTTTATATCACATGTATCTAAACGGTTTCGACATTTCTTGAATGACTACTTAAAGGGGAAGGATTCAAGTGAACTGATTGAGGTTTAAAGAATGTATGCATGCATTTGAAAAAAAAAAGAAGAAACAAATGTTGAAAGTAAAAATAATTAATCTAACGCGCTACTGGGATTCGAACCAGGGACATATGGTTTACAGAAGAGTCGCCTTACACAATAGGCCACATTTATTCGGTGGATATTGCGAAGTGTATAACAGTACTTAAACAGATTTAAGTCCCGATGTAGAAAATACGGAAAGACCCGAATATTAACGGAATATGCAAGGAGTCTCAGTTCAATCTGGTCAAACAATAGTGTAGCATGATATCTTTGGATAGACCTCTATTGTGTTCCTTGAAGAATTTCGTAGTCTAAAAGCCAGTGGAGCGATACATGGCCATCATGGCCCTCTTGTTACAATTTTTGTTGAAAAGGAGCAATATGTCTTTTCCTAAAATTATTTTAACTTTTTTTTTCTTTTCAACAAAAGAATTGGAATGCCTTTGCTTTTGTTTTTGAAAATATCCTATTTCCACACACACTGGTGGTGAACTCGGACAAAGCGAGGAACATTTTTTCATGAACACAAGGTACAGATACTTCATGTCACATCCGGATTTTTGTAAACAATACACGTGGTATTTTGTTTTACTTCTCTTTCCGTCTTTTTTTAAAGGATGCACTCAAATGGAAGTTACTAAGGTATGTAGATATGATTTATAATACGCACGAAAATATCAGTTTTATCGATCATTATTTTCAAATGTTATAAACGGATTGCAAGTGCACAAAGCGCATATTGAGATCATTTGGGTTGATCTTAATCGCCCGAACGAAATGGTACGATATCACTGTTTATGTTTATCAACTTGCATTGCAAGTAAACAAAAAAGACATATAAATGTACAAATAAAGGCTGTAAATGGCAGTTTTTGGTGTCATGTCATTGAAAATCATTATGCGGTTTCTTCGTGACAACGTTACAGCATGTTTGCGATGTTATCTTTTCCAGCTACGATGTTTTATGACCACATGTTTGATAAATTAATCGATTGCACTGGACTTAACGTCACATTTAAACATTTATTCGGTAATATCGCACTGATTTGAGCATCTAACCATAGATTTCCGGCATCAAGTTCGAGCACCAGGTACTTGTTTCAATATATATCAATTTGTACTGCCTAACTCCCCTTTCAGATAAATTACTGACAGGTGATGACAATTAGATGACATCATCATCATCATCATCATCATCATCATCATCATCATCATCATCATCATCATCATCATAATCATCATTTTTATCGTTACCTTGGAGTTTCACCGGTAAGATTTTCGTTATGCCTTCTTAAATTTGGTACAGGTGGAGAATAAGCTATTAAATGAGAACAAGATGGATCTTGATCAGACAGTGCACATGCAAAGTCTGATCTGGATCCATGTTGGTCGCAAAAGCCTAAATGAACGTTTCCAGATCTATACTGTAATGTTTGTCATTCCCATTATCACCATTTATTCTAAGGAGGATCCACTGTTTCACACATCCCAGGCCCGTACGAACATGGGGACTCTGGAGCCGCCCCCCCCCCCCCATAGTTGGCAAAAATGCCGAATTTTCATCATTTCACATTTAAAACTTATGGCAAATCTAATTTAGCCCCCCCCCCCCCCCCCAATATTAGACACTGGCCCAGACAGGGCCCATATGGAATTGCTTTCTACGGGCATGCATTCTAAAGTATACTAACGGGAAAAGTTAACTGTGTGCATTTCCTTTTCAATTAACACCTTGACTGCATACGGTACATGAATAAAATTTTACAAATGCACATTTAATCTTTTACTTTCAATAATTGTCAATGTATTACTATACTTGTTATTACCGTAACAATTTTGAAAGTGGATAAGGATAAGATTCGCTTTTACAAGACATTTTCGAGTGTGAACACCGTTGGTATTAATACATGATATGCAATTGTTCTTAGAAAACAATAGATGCTGTCTAACCCACTGAAGGTAATGTTGTCAATAACATCGTAGCAAGACTATGGGTATCGCAAGACGTCTGAAACGGATGGTCTAATCCGTTAATCAGCCTCTACTGCTGATAGAACTCAACTCAGGAAGCAATCTAGCCTATCTGTAACGTTTGCCTTTTTCTGTCGATTTCACAGATAGTCGTTCCGATAATGGTTGTCTTGTCGGAATGACGTCACGTGTAGACGTTGGATGTGTTGGAATCGTCTCAAAATTGTAGCATGGCAAGTAAATCGAAAACAGTCTAATTAATGGGGTAATTCGACTGTTTTCAATTTACTTGCCATGCTTCAATATCTTGTATTTATTTCGGTACATTTATGAATAATCCTAAAATTGGCGACCATTTGCATTAGACAAGTGGCTACTTTCTTATGACGGGGAGTATATTTGTGCTACTATAATTAAATCCATTTGTTTCAATATTTTAGATTTCTTAAAAATAAAATGTTAAAAAAATACATCTCACTACATTTCTCCTGAAACAAAAGTTTACGCTCATGATCTGTTTTCATGACTTTATAACATCGCCGCCAAACAATACGACGTCGTTCCCACGTTTTGTGTAATTGACGTTGAAGTGCGTATAGCAAACATTGAATCAAAAGAAGAATAGATCTATACTGAAAATAAGTTGGCTCCTTTTTTCTTAATATTTTTCTTTTATATTTTCTTAATTAGTACACACATTTTAACTTCTCAACATATAAAATCAATGTATTTTGACATCTAGAGCAGTCAGCTAGACAAATTGGCGGACGGGTAGAAAAAACGGACGGACGGGCAAACGAAGCACTATCTATATGGTGGTCATTACTGAAAGCCTTCTAATTGGGGGCTGCAATACCAGATAGGCCTATTGTTTTGGAAATGATTATTGTATACCATTAATTCGTCTTTGAAAAAGAATAAATTTTATCTACTACGGTATATATAGACCTAGTGACGTTTTTTCGGACAAACACTAGTGCTTCGTCGGCGTAAATCTAAAACGTCACAAACTCAACTTTATTGAAGCTGCAGTTACGCGATTTTATAACAACACCTACGATTTATCCATATTTAACCGAAAACCCATTCTATTGTTAGGACAAAAGTCATTGCAATTCGAACAGCCATTGAAAATGTTCACGGTATCATAAATAAACCGTACAAGTCCCCTTCAAAAAACGTTAACTACGATTTTCACATCGGAAAAAAACTTCTACTCCAAGAATTGTAATACCAACTTCAGAATCAGTCAGAGAAATAAAATAACAAAACTGACAATAGCCTCTAAGTGTCTCTCCGATTCGTCCATATTGTTTTGGGCGGATAAACACGTGCAAATCGTTGTGTACATGCTCAAACTAGTAAAACTGGTTTTTAAACGCGCATTTAAACATGAAGTATCTGTACCTTGTGTTCATGAAAAATGTTCCTCGCTTTGTCCGAGTTCACCACCAGTGACACAAGGACGCTTTTTGACTCCTGGTCCACTAAAGATAATAGAGGTTTTTGAAGCTATTGTGAGAAATGAAGAAATTGCATTTCCCACAATATTTTCTACCCTTAAAGACCAATTTTTAGCTCCACTGACCGAAGGCTAGCGGGGCTTATGTCATGGCCCTGTGTCCGTCGTCCGTCCGTGCGTGCGTCCGTCCGTGCATCCGTGCGTAAACTTTTTCTTTAAACATCTTCTTCTCCAAAACTACTGAACCAATTTCAACCAAACTTCACAGTAATCTTCCTTGCATGAACCTCTTCCAAAATTCCTTAAAAATCAATTCTGTGCAGAACTTGAATTTAAATGAATTAACTTAAATTGTATTTTCGAAAAATCTTTAAAAGTCTTCTTCTCCAAAACCTTTGGACCAATTGCAACCAAACTTCACAGGAATCTTCCTTGTGTGTACATGTAGTCTGGTTCCCTGTCGTACTATGTATTCTAGTATGTCATGCATTCACTAAAAATAGCCGCCTCCAGTGGGGTAATTTAATTACAAAGATAAAGAGCAAAGTCCATGAATTTTGAGAGCAAAGATATGACATTTATGAATTAGATAGTTTTCGGTATATTTTTAACACTAGCAGTAACAGTTTTTGATGATCATCACGCTAACCCGAAATAAAGCGGTTTTAAATTATGTACATAAAAGCTATATTATGGCAATTTGTATCCCCGATGCCAGTAGAATCATTAGCTCAGTGGTAGAGCGTCTGACTCGGGTTCCAGAGATCCGGGGATCGAATTCCACGTGGGGTAAATGTTTTTCTTCTACTTTTTGTTTTAAAGGGGCCCATTCTATGTTTTTATGCTTCCGAACTGTTCGGGAACTCATATTTGTGCACGGAAAAACAATTAGCAATGCATAAAAACATATTTCCTTTGCTATAGATTAATCCTTTACAAGCGTGTTTACACATTCTATTTTTACTTCAAAACAAGACAAGGTCAAGGTCAACGAGACACACCTCCGCGTTATTAACACACCGTACAACCATCTGTGTCGATGACTGTGACCTTATTTGCGAGGAATACGTGAAAAGGTTTATTTTGTACAAGCACTGAACATTTATACGCGTATTTACCAACTGTAGAATACCAAAGATCCTTTCGTTTATTTATAAAAGTAAATTCATTTGACCTACCATGCACGTGACATCAGATGCCGAATCTGTCTTCGCTGATTTTCTACGCAGCCGGTTGTACGGTGTGTTAAATCTCGCTGAGCACAGATGAAGTATCTCTGACGTAATTGATTTTTGAAGGTTGGGCATATGTAGCCGTTACAAAACAAAAACAAGGACGACCAGCATGTTATTAATTGACTTGGATTTTAATACTTAATAAAGCTCGACGAGTGGTATCAATGGACATAAATTATCAACCCCTTCAGGTTGGTAATTTCATACGTTATTTCTGGTTTGTAATTATTGTGCCATTTGCATTTTCGACAGCCTAGCTCGTCCCCCTTTAATACATTTTCTCATACCAAACTATTCTAGAAATCATTAAGATGCAATTGTAATTGTGTTTTTATTACGTCTTTGCAATCTCTAGAACCATTTGGTATGAAAACTGAAAAAAGGGTGTGTGGCTAAAATATATGTATCACTCTTGGGATTCGATCCAGGGACCTCTAGAACACAAGTCAGACTCTCTAACCACTGAGCTATTCGGACTACCGGTTAGAATTGAATCCAAATTGCCTTCGTATAGTTTTCAAGTACATAATTATGCCCCCTTTCGAAGAAAATGGGGGTATATTGTTTTGCAAGTGTCGGTCGGTCGGAAGGTCGGTCGGTCGGTCGGTCCGTATGTCGGTCGGTCTGTCCGTAGACCAAACCTTGTCCGGAGCATAACTCGAAAAGTATTAAAGGTAGAATCATGAAACTTCATAGGTGGATAGATCTCATTATGGAGAGGTGCAGTGCACAAGAACTGTAACTCTGCTGATCAAATTTTTTGAGTTATTGCCCTTTGTTGATTTTATAACTTGATTCTTGTCCGGAGCATAACTTAAAAAGTATGTAAGGTACAATCATGAAACTTTACAGGTGGATAGATCTCATTATGGAGAGGTGCAGTGCACAAGAACCGTAACTCTGCTGATCAAATTTTCCGAGTTATTGCCCTTTGTTGATTTTCAAACTTGATTTTTGTCCGGAGCATAACTCAAAAACTATGTTAGGTAGAATCATGAAACTTTACAGGTGAATAGATCTCATTATGGAGAGGTGCAGTGCACAAGAACTGTAACTCTGCCGATCAACTTTTTGAGTTATTGCCCTTTGTTGATTTTCAAACTTGATTATTGTCCGGAGCATAACTCAAAGAGTATGTAAGGCAGAATCATGAAACTTAATAGGTAGATAGATCTCATTATGGAGAGGTGCAGTGCACAAGAACCGTAACTCTGCTGATAAAATTTTTTGAGTTATTGCCCTTTGTTGATTTTCAAACTTGATTATTGTCCGGAGCATAACTCAAAAAGTATGTAAGGTAGAATCATGAAACTTAATAGGTGGATAGATCTCATTATGGAGAGGTGCAGTGCACAAGAACCGTAACTCTGCCGATCAAATTTTCTGAGTTATTGCCCTTTGTTGAGTTTATAACTTGATTCTTGTCCGGAGCACAACTCAAAAAATATGTAAGGTAGAATCATGAAACTTTACAGGTGAATAGATTTTATTATGGAGAGGTGCAGTGTACAAGAACCGTAACTCTGCCAATCAAATTCTTGGAGTTATTGCCCTTTGTTGATTTTTACACTTAATTCTTAACCTTGCCTATATCTCATGTCCTTTTACACATACAGCCTTGATATCTCACACATAGATACCTCCTATCAACATCGTTCAGATTTAACCATGACCTTGGACCTTGTGACCTTGACCTTGGAGTTTGATCAATTTTGAAAAAATTAAATCCGGCAAATATCTCATGACCTTTTACAAATACAGCCTTGATATTTCACACATGGACACATCTTACCAAGACCTTTCATAATTGACCATGACCTTGGACTCTGTGACTTTGACCTTGGAGTTTGACCTACTTTTGAAAAACTTTAACCTGACCGATATATCATGTCCTTTTACACATACAGCCTTGATATTTGACACATGGAAACCTCCGACCAAGACCTATCACATACGACTATGACCTTGGACCATGTGGCCTTGACCTTGGAGTTTGACCTACTTTTAAATAAATTAAACTGGGCCTATATCTTATGTGCTATTACACATACAGCCTTGGTATTTCACACATGGACACATCTTACCAAGACCTTTCACATTTGACCATGACCTTGGACCTTGTGACCTTGACCTTGGACTTTGACCTACTCTAAAAAAAACTTTAATCTAGCCGATATATCATGTCCTTTTACACATACAGCCTTGGTATTTCACACATGGACACCTACGACCAAGACCTTTCACATTTGACCATGACCTTGGACCTTGTGACCTTGACCTTGGTGTTTAACCTACTTTAATAATACATTAATCTGGCCTATATTTCATGTCATTTTTACATTTACAGCCTTGTTATTTCACACATGGTCACTTCCAACCAAGATATTTCACTTTTGACCATGACCTTGGACCTTGACCTTGGAGTTTGACCTACTTTAAAAAAAACTTAAACTAGGCCTATATCTCATGTCCTGTTACCTATACAGTCTCAATATTTTACACATGGACACCCCCTACCAAGACCTTTCATATTTGACCATGACCTTGGCCTGTATGTCATTGACCTTTGATTTTTACATACTTTTAGAAATCTTTAACATAGCCTTTATCTTATGTCCTATTACACCTACAGCCTTGATATTTCACACATAGACACCTCCTACCAAGACCTTTCACATTTGACCATGACTTTTAATATTGCAACCTTGACCTTGGAGTTTGACCTACTTTTAAAAAGACTTAAACCAGGCATATATATCATGTCCTTTTACACCTACAGCCTTGATATTTCACACATGGACACCTCCAACCAAGACCTTTCACATTTGACCATGACCTTGACATTTGGCCTACTTGTAAAAACTTTAACTTGGCTTATGTTTCATTTTACTTTTAAATATACAGCTTTGATATTTCACACATAGACACCTCCTACCAAGACCTTTCATATGTGACCATGACTTTCGACCTTGTTAACTTGACCTTGGACTTTGACCTACATCAAATGTAGGCCCTTGAGGGGGCATATATGTTTTACAAACATCTCTTGTTTAAAAGCGTTTTATTTCGGGTTAGCGTTGAGGTCATGTAAAACTTTTATTTCTAGTGTTAAAAATATACCGAAACCTATCTACTCTTCTAATGACACTTCCCTGCTCACAAAATTAAAGAACTTTGTTCTTTACCTTTGTTAAAATATCACCCCAGTGGGCGCCGCCATGGTTGAAGTGTGCCTGACCCAATAACGCAGTATTATGGGCAGGTAAGCCCTGCATGAACCTCTTCCAAATTGCTTCAAAAAATAAATTCCATGCAGGACTTGAATTTTATTTTAATGAATTAAATTAAATTTTCGAAAAATCTTTTAAAGTCTTCTTCTCCATAACTATTGGACCAAATTATAACCAAACTTCACAGTCCCCTGAATCTTCCTTGCATGCATCTCTTCCAAATTCCTTCAAATAAATTAATTCTGTCTAGAACTGAAATTTTATATTAATGGAATTAAATTTTCGAAAAAAATCTTTAAAAATCTCCTCCAAAACTACTAGACCAATTATAACCATACTTCACAGGAATCTTCCTTGCATAAATCTCTTTCAAATTCCTTCAAAGAAATAAATTTCGTGCCGAACTGAAATTTTAATCAAATTGAATTAAATTTTCGCAAAACCTTCAAAAATGTTCTTCTTCAAAACGCCTGATTGGATTTCATTTTAATTTAGCTTAAGTGTTCAATGTACAGTTCTTCATTAGATTCTGTGAATTTTTTTTCAGATCGGATGAAAACTAGAATCTATACCGCTATTGTATTCCTTGAAGAATTTCATAGTCTTAGTGTGTAAAGTCTAAAAGCCAGTGGAGCGTTACAGGGCCATCATGGCCCTCTTGTTTATAATTCTTTACACAAAATGATTGCACAATTGCCAAGATCATATATCAAAAATCAACCATAGATTGTGTGTTCATACTCCATTCAGTAATAATGAAAACATTATCAAACAAACAAAAATTATATGTCGCTTTTCTAGATTGGGAAAAAATGTTCGATAGAATAGATCGAATAATTTTATGGTCAAAACTACTAAAACAAAATGTTTGCACGAAACTTATTGCCGCTATAAAATCTATGTACATTACTGTTAAATCTACTATCAAATATCAAGATATAAAATCTCTACCCATCGATTCATTTGTCGGAGTAAAGCAAGGCGATCCTTCAAGCAGCTTATTATGCTTATTTTTCTTGAATGATATCCTAGAAAACATTGATAATAATCTAGACGGCATAATAAATATAGACGACATTCAAGTCTTTCTCTTATTATTTGCAGATGACGCTGCATTATTCGCTACAAAACCCGAAACTTTGCAATCACTATTAAACGACGTTGAGATATACAGTAACAACAATAAACTCAAATTAAATGTTTCGAAAACAAAAGTAATGATATTCGAACGAGGACGACACACTAATTATGACTTTTATTTGTACAACACACGCATTGAAATTGTTAAATCATTCAAATACATCGGAGTTTACCTTTTTCAAAAACGGAAACCTTAACCAAACACAAAAACACATAGCGAAACACGCATCATTTGCTTAACACAAATTATTTACAATATTTAATCAAATTCAACTCCCAATTGAACAAAAAATAAAATTATTCGATTCATTAGTAGGATCAACCTTAAACTACTCTGCAGAATTACTCGGTATGCATCCAGCTCCAGACATAGAAATTATTCACACAAAGTTCTGTAGAAAACTACTAAATGTAAAACTATCAACTAATCGCGATGCTTTATATGGAGAATTGGGACGAATACCTATGCACATTCACCGAAAAACAGTAATGCTCAAATATTGGCTAAAGATACTTAATCAAAATGAAAACACTCTCTTACACAAAACATATGACATGCTTAGGATTGACGCAGAAAATGGTCTGACATACGATGGTTATAATTGGGCATACAATATCAAACAAATTTTAACAGAAAATGGACTTTCTTTTATTTGGAGAAATCAATCAGTTATGCGATTCGAATTTAAACCTATCAAATATCACATATTACAAAATTATTATGAAAAATGGTATACATCCATTAATAATTCACAACGACTTGAAACATACAGCATCTTCAAACACTCCTTTGGTTTGGAGAAATACTTAGAATCCATTAAAGAACCCAAATTTCGTATAGCTTTAACAAGATTTAGAATCTCAGCTCATAACCTAGATATAGAACTAGGAAGATATGAAAATCGCCCACGAAACCTAAGAATATGTAGAAACTGTAGCATGAACCTCGTTGAAAACGAATACCATTTCTTGTTAATCTGTCCGAAATTCAAAAACCTTAGAAATAAGTACATCAAACGCTATTATTACACATGGCCCACAATTCAAAAATTTGCCAATTTAATGACTGAAAAATCTAAAAACACATTAAATAACCTTAGTAAATACATATACCACGCGAATCTTCTCAGAAATTGATGCTCATTGTTTCCCACTAATACAATACATTATTGTCAACAATTCCATCCCCCAAATGACAACACATTACACTATTGTCATACTTTTTTCTCCCCACAAATAACAGCCATTGAAATAACATTTAATAATGTTTGCTATTTTCCATTGTTTCCACTGTTTGTCTTATGCTCTTCATGTTAATTCATGCTCTCGTGATTCATGTTAATATTATGTTGCTATATGCATATATAATGCTTAATGTAATAAAATATTTGATTGATTGATATATTGAATAGGACGAATAGGACGTGTGTTGCATCTGAAGTAAAGGAAAGCGTCACTATATCTGCTAGGCCTGCTTAAATTATGTAAAACGCAAAGCTTTAAAATCACCATGCCACATACGTTACAAAATATTCCTTTGTGTGCACCACATCCACCATTTTTAGTTTGAAATTCCAGTAAAATCCGTTCCCATGGCTTCTGTAAGAAGCAGAGGGTGCAAACCTCAATGTGATTTTGTGCAATATACAAGTAAGTGTGAAGTACAGGCTTCTTTGGGGTTCAAAAATGGTTATCCTTGTATATAATTCATATTTTAGGGGCAATCTGAGTTGATTTCGCCTAAAACGCCTTACAATCACGGAATGATAAAGAAAACGGCAACTTTGTCGAAGAAAGCATACATTGTTTGGGGTCAAGAAATCATTTGAGATGAGCCTCGGCCTAGTCTCATTCCAAAAGAAAAAAACTTCATCGATTCAATTTTTCAATTTTCTTACCTTGGGGTCTGTTTTGCGCCACAAACCGGCGTTATACACCACACTTTCAGCGTTACCCCAACCGCATCCACCAGTAACGATTGGACACGGTGTATCCGTTCCATGCAATATTACCATTCTCAATCTCATTTGTTAACCCTTATCAACCTTTTACTCTACGAAAACTTAACATTTTACAAAAATGGCCATTTCGGGAGCATTTTTGTTTCACCAACACATCTTGTTCATTTTATTAATTTCATTCATTTTATTATAGAAAATTGGTACAAAATGAAAAGCCCATTTTATTATACTTGATCGAGTTTCATTATTTCTTTGGCGTTAATACATAAAGATGTCTATGAATTAACATCTTCGCAAGCCAAGGGTGGCATCTACGACGTAACGTCGTTTCTGTATTCACCCTTGGCGGATTTAGTCCGATTTTCTTGGTCTCCTAGAAAGCGTTTTCATTGGTTCCAGCGAGGTCTCGCTGGAACCAATCAGATTGTCGACTGATACATTTGTTATGAGTAACCAAATCATGACAACGGGCGGGAAAAAGCATTGCATTTGCAACTCAAAAACGCGAAGATGGGCGATTTTTCCTACGAATTTCACTGAAATAGACAGGAATTCTCTAACTTTAATCGACGAATAATTATACTTTCGACAATTCGACCGAAAAAACAGCTAACTTTTACATAATCTGCACGACGTACGACGCGAAAGACAACGCGCGTTAATGACGTCATCAATAATGGACGTAAACAACCAGCAGAACAACCGCTGGGCGGCGCTTCGCGATTTCAAGAAAATCGGACTAAATCCGCCAAGGGTGAATACAAACGTAGGTGAGTTCAACCTTGGCTAGCGAAGATGATGAATTAATAATATATAAATATCACATGCCTCTCAGGGCAATAGTACATATTGTCTACCCGAGACCGGTAATATTGACCGAGGCTTCAGCCGAGGTCAATATTACTGGTTCGAGGGTAGACGAAATGTACTATTGCCCTGAGAGGCATGTGATATTCATTTTATTATACCGAAAAAGAAACAACATAAAAAATTCAATCTACAATTTATCTAACTTTATAAGTCCTTCACCGTTAATCAAAAAATGTTAAAATCAACTGAATGCCTTATCCATTCGTATTTGTGACATGCACGCAAAGGCAGGCCTGTCATCAATGTTGTCTGGTTAATTCCATGATCTAGATCTAGATGAGAAAGAGATCAGGCTAAACAGAGGTAAACTGATTTTGCATTTGGAAAAAACACATAAAGTTAGACAGAATAAAAGATCTAGTTTCAGTAAATTAGCTTAGAATGAAGTGTCGATTCTGATCAGCATGTGCAGTTCGCACAGACTGACTAGGAACCATACTTTATACCGTTTTCCAGATGGTCCCTTTTTGCGTAACAAGCCACATCATTTAAGCGTATTAATTTTATGTTCAACTAGCTATGATTCAGCAAATATTGTGCTTTGAAACAATGTGACGTCACGGTGACGTCATAAAAAACAGAATTTCTATTTATAGTACGCTCAGCGGGTAATATTATATAAATATCACATGCCTCTCAGGGCAATATAGTCCCTGGGCCAGAAACATGTTTGCTCCCCCCCCAGGGGGAATTTTGTAGACATAGTTTTTCATAAAGTACAATATCTTAGAAACATTTTGAGCATTGTTTGCACTCTGGCCGTTGGGGCTTTTGGCTGTAACCCTTATCTAAAACCCTTAACCCTATCATTTTTTTCATTCAAATTTACAATACTTATTTGGTCATATTTTCATTGAATATTGTCCTACAGATGTCTAAATGGTATCAAATGAAAGCTTATGACTTGCTCTTTCATTTGAAGTTATTTTATGCAAATTAGCTCATTTGCATATTCATGAATATTAATGATTTCCCTTAAAATTGTCAATTTTTGATTAAAATTTGATAAATACTTTCTTAAAAAAGGCGTTTTTGAACGGGGGAATTTTGAAAACATAGTTTATCAGTAAGAACATTTTATTAGAAACATTTTGAGTCCTGTTTGCACTCTGGCGGTTGGGGCTTTTCAGCGTGACCTTTATCTAAACCCTTAACCCTACCAAATTGTTCATTCAAATTTTGAAAATGAATTTGGTCATATCTTGGTTGAATATTTACACACAGATGTCAGAATGGTATCAAATGAAAGCTTATGACTTGCTCTTTCATTTTAAGATATGTTATGCAAATTAGCTCATTTGCATATTCATGAATATTAATTATTTTTCCTAAAATTGCGATTTTCGACCAAAATCTGGTAAATACTTTCCAAAACAATACATTTTTGTGCAGGGGAATTGTGTAAACATAATTTATCTTAAAGAAAATCATATGAGAAACATTTTGAGTGATGTTTTGACTTTGGCTGTTGGGGCGTTTGGCCAAAACCCTTATCTAAACCCTTAACCCTATAAAATTTTTCAGTCATTTCAAAAAGTTTTTTATCATAACTTGGTTGAATATTGACCTACAGATGTAAAAATGGTATCAAATGAAAGCTTATGACTGTCCCAATAATTTGCCATAAATTTTATGCAAATTATCTCATTTGCATATTCATGAATATTAATGACATTACTTAAAACTGACCTTTTTAGCGGGTATTTGTTAAATACTTTCCAAAACATTGTGTTTCTACTCAAGGGGAATCATGTAAACATAGTTTATCTTAAAGAACATTTTATAAGAAACATTCTTAGCAATGTTTACAATCTGGCGGTTGGGGCTTTTGGCCGTGACCCTTATCTAAACCCTTAACCCAATCAAATTTTTCATTTGAATTTTCAAAACATTTTTGGTCATAGCTTGATTGAATATTGACCTTCAGATGTAAGAATGGTATCAAATGAAAGCTTATGACTTTTTCTTTAGTTTGCAGTTTTTTTATGCAAATTGGCTCATTTGCATATGCATGTATATTAATGATTTGTCTACAATTTGTGATTGTTTTCAAGTTAAATACCTACCAAAAGGTTGGATTTTTTTGTTCTCGTGAGTTTTTAATCATCTGATATCCATGTTCACTCTTTTAACAACATCTAAGCTTTGTTTTAGATCTATTTGATGTTTTGTTTGGAAGTAACTGCGATTTTAATGTGTGCAATGTTATTATCAATGTATGTATTTAGTTTCCATTTGATTTTTTAAAATCTTTATTGTTTAAATGCAAATAAGTTTAATTGATTCCATGTATTGTACTGGTGTTCTTGCTTATACGTAATAATAATAATGTATCTTGTTTAGTTGACAGAATGTTATCCTTTGATGAATCCAAAATTATTTCAAAATAGGACTTTGAACATAAACATTTTATCAAATGCTATATAATGATACAAAAGGTGTCTAGCCTGCGGGACTTTATTCTAACACACGTATGAAATTAATTATTTCAATTATTTTTGTATTTTTTATGGCTGAATAGAGATCCTGGAATGTAGACGAATTGCATACATATAGCAGAACAAAATTGTTAAGCAATTGTCAAGCCCCATTTTTTGCCATTCACATTGAGAAAACAGCATGATTTTGTTCCATCAGAAGAGTCCTTCCTTGTGTATTCCTCATAGCCAAGTAAATTTGTTGGCCTTAAGTGTATTTGATATGTGACTGACAGATCAGGGACACTGATGTTGCCATTCCTTTATGCTCTATTGATGTATTTTAACTTCAGATAATTTAAGCTTGGGGTGCCATATGTAAAGCCTATGTATCAGATGCATAAATCATGAAATGAACTTGCTGTATGTATGTAGCTAGAGTACAGACAATAACCTTTTGTGATCAAAATATTATTGCAGTTATTTACGATGCATTTATTTGTCTGTATCAGATCAGAACAGATGTGAACTGTGAACCGATCCATACAACAGACAGTCCATGCTGAATGTTCATTGAAATTCTTCTGAACCTATACATATGCCTTATATGTGCTTTCAGCATAGTATAACGTCACAAAGGATTGAAAATAGTTCCCTTGCGATACATATACAATATCTTTCAATATGGCATATGTTTTTAATGATTGCATTAGATAGCCATATATATCTTCAGTTCAATACTTTCCTGATATTTAAATGCTACAACTAAAACCTGGTTTATATCAGCATATGAAATCCCATATTAGGACACATACTTTTTGCACTGTTTTAGGACAATTTGACCAAAAATGATTAACATCACACTTGGTGGCAATCTTGGAATGACTTACACACTGGGAGTTTGGCTAGGTTATCATAATGGAAACCGACATAGATCAACACTAGAATGTCTATTTAATGCAAAGAATCATCAACATTTATTGTACTAAATATAACAGGGTTACTATATACTTAACATTACAGGGTTATTATATAACACATACTTTAGCACTGTCAAATGGAATACATTTTATGGATTTTCCACAATAAATGTGGTTTTATCCCAAACATTAAGGAATCAATAATATTCAGTAATAAGCAAATGAGCAAATTGCCAATATACAAGCATTTCACTAAATTTCATTTAATACCATTATGACGTTTGCATGTCATTTTTTTATCAAGATATGACCAAAACATATTGAAAACTTTAATGAACAATTTGATAGGGTTAAGGGTTTAGATAAGAAGTTTTGCCAAAAGCTCCGACTACCACAGTGCAAACATCGCTTATAATGTTATTTATATAATGTTCTTTAAGATAAATCATGTTTGCATAATTCCCTCTGAATAGAAACGCCTTGTTTCTTAAAATATTTTCTGGAAGTATTTAACACGTTTTCGCTGAAAAATCACAATTTTAAGGAAAATAATCAATTCTCATGAATATGCATATGAACTAATTTGCATAAAAAATAATAACACGTGAAAGAGTCATCCATAAGCTTTCATTTGATACCGTAGTGACATCTGTTAGTAATTGTTCAATCAGGATATGACCAAAAACGTTTTGAAAATTCAAATGAAAAAATTGATAAGGTTAAGGGTTTTGATAAGGGTCACGACCAAAAGCCCCAACCGCCAGATTGCAAACATTGCTAAATATGTTTCTCATAAAATGTTCTTTAAGATAAACTATGTTTACATGATTCCCCTTGAGTAGAAACACAATGTTTTGGAAAGTATTTAACAAATATCCACTAAAAAGGTCCTGTTTTAAGTAATGTCATTAATATTCATGAATATGCAAATGAGATAATTTGCATAAAAATTTATGGCAAATTATTGGGACAGTCATAAGCTTTTATTTGATACCATTTTTACATCTGTAGGTCAATATTCAACCAAGATATGATAAAAAAAACATTTTGAAATAACTGAACAATTTTATAGGGTTAAGGGTTTAGATAAGGGTTTTGGCCAAATGCCCCAACAGCCAAAGTGCAAACATCGCTCAAAAGGTTTCATATATGATTTTCTTTAAGATTAATTATGTTTACACAATTCCCCTGCACAAAAATGTCTTGTTTTGGAAAGTATTTACCAGATTTTGGTCAAAAATCGCAATTTTAGGAAAAATAATTAATATTCATGAATATGCAAATGAGCTAATTTGCATAACATATCTTAAAATGAAAGACCAAGTCATAAGCTTTCATTTGATACCATTCTGACATCTGTGTGTAAATATTCGACCAAGATATGACCAAATTCATTTTCAAAATTTGAATGAACAATTTGGCAGGGTTAAGGGTTTAGATAAGGGTCACGCCGAAAAGCCCCAACCACCAGAGTGCAAACAGGGCTCAAATGATTCTAATAAAATGTTCTTACTGATAAACTATGTTTACAAAATTCCCCCTGGACAAAAACGCCTTTTTTAAGAAAGTATTTATCAAATTTTAATCAAAAATTGACAATTTTAAGGGAAATCATTAATATTCATGAATATGCAAATGAGCTAATTTGCATAAAATAACTTCCAATGATAGAGCAAGTCATAAGCTTTCATTTGATACCATAATAACATATGTAGGTCAAAATTCAATGAAGATATGACCAAATAAATGTTTGTATATTTGAATGAAAAATTCAAAAGGGTTAAGGGTTTAAGATAAGGGTTACAGCCAAAAGCCCCAACGGCCAGAGTGCAAACAACGCTCATCTTGTAGCATTTGTTATAAGCTTTCAGAAAATCATACCCTTCAAAATTCCCCCTGGGGGGGGGGGAGCAGGGGTTATTGGTGGCTCAAGGTCTAATAGTACATATTGTCTACCCGAGACCGGTAATATTGACCGAGGCTTCAGCCGAGGTCAATATTACTGGTTCGATGGGTAGACGATATGTACTATTGCCCTGAGAGGCATGTGATATTCATTTTATTATACCGAAAAAGAAACAACATAAAAAATTCAATCTACAATTTATCTAACTTTATAAGTCCTTCACCGTTAATCAAAAAATGTTAAAATCAACTGAATGCCTTATCCATTCTTATTTGTGACATGCACGCAAAGGCAGGCCTGTCATCAATTTTGTCTGGTTAATTCCATGATCTAGATCTAGATGAGAAAGAGATCAGGCTAAACAGAGGTAAACTGATTTTGCATTTGGAAAAAAACACATAAAGTAAGACAGAATAAAAGATCTAGTTTCAGTAAATTAGCTTAGAATGAAGTGTCGATTCTGATCAGCATGTGCAGTTCGCACAGACTGACTAGGAACCATACTTTATAACGTTTTCCTGATGGTCCCTTTTTGCGTAACAATTAAGCGTATTTATGTTCAACTAGCTCATGTAGCTATGATTCAGCAAATATTGTGCTTTGAAACAATGTGACGTCACGGTGACGTCATAAAAAAACCAGAAATTCTATTTATAGTACGCTCAGCGGGTAATATGAAAAAATATTAACCGGTTAATATTATCTGAGCGGGTAATATGAAAAAATATTAGGTTTGTAATTATTGAATGATAAGGTCACGTGAGGTACAATAAGAAAAAATATTAACCGGTTAATATTATCTGAGCGGGTAATATGAAAAAATATTAGGTTTGTAATTATTGAATGATAAGGTCACGTGAGGTATAATAAAAGAATATATAATTCACATAAAAAACAATCAAAACAATAATTATAATTAAAACGAACTTAATTATATTAATATACAATGAGTTGGCTGTTGTCCTGGTTGAGTGGGCTTTGTCCAGTGGGCTTTTGTCCAGTGGACCTTTCTCCAGTGGGCTTTTGTCTCAGTGGGCTTTTGTCCTACACTCTTTGCAAACAACCTCAGTCCTGGGTGTTAAGACCTTACTAGTAAATGCTCTGCAAAAATTGTGACAAAAGAAGAAAATGTTGATAACCAGCGTTTTTTCTTTTGTATTAATATATTTTGCGCTGTGTTGTACACAATCATAATTATCTATATCATAAGCCATTTTGCCGTCTGCAGCAGCTGCCAAAATTGGTCTAATTGAAGGGGTGAATGGTTCGAGAAAAGTGTAGAGTAACATCTCTCAGTTATCAACCTCATTGAAGACGTTAAAATTGAAACATGTGCCATTTAATGTCACATGCTCATTCCTCTTAAAGGGGGGGGGGGGGGGGGGGTCTCACCCTATCAGAAATTCCCATAGGGTTGTGCCCACGCTCGGAATTTCATGAAATTTGGTATGAAGTTAGTATTTTTTATTACCACGTTATTCCCGAAATGTTTTTTAAAAATCTTTTCTGGAAAATATTTTTTTAAGAATTTTAAGATTTTTGCTTAAAAATGAGGGGTATCCTAACTTAACGAGACCATATACACCCAGCTTTCTCGTATTCGAGCCAAATTGTCCCCCAAAATAATGTCTAATAATTTCTCATTGTGTATAAACCAGAATAGTATATATTACTCAACAAAAGAACAATTTTCTAGAAATTTTGTATGACCTCGTCGCCAAATTTTTTAGTTTTTAAGTATTTCGGCCAAATTCAGGTCTTAATTTCACCTAGTTTCAGTTTTTGTCAACCTATAAAATTTACATAAAAATTGCCCTTATATATGCCCATGCTTATGATAAAATATGAAGAAAAAATAAAACCGGTAACAGTGTTGTTTTTTAATTTAAGTGTAAAGGGTCCAGATTTCTAAGAATGTATAATCTAAGATTTTACTCAATTATTTTCAAATACATTTGTAAATAGCTCATTATGCTTTGTTGTGTCTTTATTTAACATAACCAACTTACACATGGCATCAATTTTTAACTTTTTTCTCACAAAAACATGATTTTAAAGAATAATGGGCACATTGTCGTACCCCACCCACCAATAATATAATGGAAGAAAAAATCCCAAACAGCAGAGTAAATTATAAAATGTAGGGATGAAAAATAAAGGAGATGCATAATGTTACATATTTAATCTATTATGTCACCCTTTTTAACTTTCCTTTGTGGCTTATCAGCACTTAGACTACATTCTTCTTCTTCCGGTTGTAGTGCTGGGCCCTTATAAGAGCATTATCGCACAGTTGTTAAAATTATATAGATTTTTTTCTTTACTACACTGCTCAAGATAATAAAAAGAACACAAAAACAGTTTTTATTGTACATTGATTGTGCCTTTGAATGCAAAATTGCTAATATTTCTATTGTAATGATGAACTAGCCACTGCTTTGTTGACATATTAACTTTTTGATAATCTCAGATTTGAGAAGAACATGCATCATTTTCGCATGTTTGTATCAACAATATTGATACAAAAATGTTGTACGATGACTCCTCTTGCTATTCTGATTTAAGATTGGGGACTGATATCAATACTATGTAGGCAATACTGATCTTTTGCTAGATGGGTACCATCAAAATCCGGGAGCATTCTAAGGTGCCGTTGTTCACAATTCTCATTTTTGACAATGTTACCGGTTTCAAATTTTCACCAAATTCTGCATATGACTAGGAGACATATATGGCTAATCTTTTTATCAATTTCAAAGGTTGACAAAGACGGGAACATGCAAGTGAAATTATTTGAATTGCAGGTTTTGAAAATTTCTCGGCTGTTTTTCTGACAATTCCTGACCAAATAAATTTCTGAGAATTTTTTTTTGCATGTTGGCATCAACATTGTTGGTACCAAAATGTTCTTCAATGACCCCTCCTGCTATTTTGATTCAAAATTTGGGACTGATATCAAAACTAGGTAAGCAAAATTGGGCTTTTGCTAGACGGGTACCATTGAAATCCAGGAGCATGTTAAGATGCCGTTGTTCACAATTTTTATAATTTGACAATGTTACCGATTTCAAATTTTCACCAAATTTTGCATGCAAAAAGGGATCATATATGGCCAACTTTCTTATTAATTCCATTGGTTGACAAACACGGGAACATACAAAAAAGTTTGATTGAATGTTAGGTTTCATATAATTTTCAGGGTAGTTTTTCTGTCAATTTCTGACTAAATATATTTCTGAGAAATTATGTGGCATGTTGCTATTAAAAATGTTGGTTTGTAAATGCTCTACATGTTCTACAATAACTCTTCTTGCTATTCCTATTTAAAATTTAGGACTGATATCAAAACTAGGTAAGCAACATTGGGCTTTTGCTAGACGGGAACCATTGAAATCCGGGAGCATCTTTAGGTGTCGTTGTTCACAATTCTCATTATTTGACAACGTTACCGGTTTCAAATTTTCACCAAATTTTGCATGCAAACAGGGGACATATATGGCAAATTTTCTTATCGATTTCATAGGTTGACAAAGACGGGAACACACAAAAAAAATGATAGAAGTTTAGGTTTTGAAAATTTCTCGACTACTTTTCTAACAATTTCTGACTAAATAAATTTCTAAGAATTTTTTTTGTTCAGGTTGATATCAAGCAAGTTGGTACCAAAATATTCTACAGTGACTCCTCTTGCTATTCCGATTTTAAATTTGGGGCTGATATCAAAACTAGGTAAGCAAAATTGTGTTTTTGCTAGACAGGTACCGTTGAAATCTGGGAGCATCTTAAGGTGCCGTTGTTCACAATTCTCATTATTTGACAATGTTACCGGTTTCAAATTTTCACCAAATTTTGAATACAAACAGGGAACATATATGGCCAACTTTCCTATCAATTTCATAGGTTGACAAAGACGGAAACATACAAAATTATTTGATAGAATTTTAGGTTTTGAAAGTTTCTCGGATATTTTTCTGACAACTTCTGACTAAATAAATTTCTAAGAAATGTTTTGTTCATGTTGATATCTTGCAACAATATTGGTACCAAAATATTCTACAGTGACTCCTCTTGCCATTCTGATTGCAATTTGGGGCTGATATCAAAACTAGGTAAGCAAAATCGTGCTTTTGCTAGACAGGTACCATTGAAATCCGGGAGCATCTTAAGGTGCCGTTGTTCACAATTCTCATTATTTGACAATGTTACCGGTTTCAAATTTTCACCAAATTTTGAATACAAACAGGGAACATATATGGCCAACTTTCCTATCAATTTCATAGGTTGACAAAGACGGAAACATACAAAATTATTTGATAGAATTTTAGGTTTTGAAAGTTTCTCGGCTATTTTTCTGACAATTTCTGACTAAATAAAGGGGGTGTCTCACGAATAGGAAAAATAACATGGGAGTCTGCCCACGCTCGGAATTTAATGAAATTTGGCGTGAAGTTAGTACACTAGATAACGGTTCATATTCATGAAATGTTTCAAATCGCACATTCCAGAAAACAATTTTCTCGGAATTTTAAGTTTTCACCATGAAAAAAGAGGGTACCCTGATTAAAACAGTGTGCAAACGTTCTGGTTGTTAGTTTCATCGCGTAATTTATTCTAAAAATAATGACCGGTAGTCCGTGATCCTGTATGAAACAAAAATATACTGAGCAAAAAAAGTTTAGCACGTTTTTAGCACATTATTTTTTCAGTTTATGATAATTAAATGAACATTGCTTTGTGCTGTTTAGTTGTCCCGATCGACAACCATTACGCATACAGTGCATGTGTAGAGTGAACATTCAGTGTATTGGACAAAGTCCAGATAAGCAAAAGTCACGTGTGGCACGTGTGCAGTGACATCGATAATGTCTAGCTTGTCCAAAAACACACGATTACACAGATCTGTTAGCAGAATCGATTTAACTGTTACAAATTCTTTGAAATTGATTATGGGAAGGCGAGAAATGATGACGTAAGTTCGACGTCAGAGAGCTGTTTGCATGCTCCAAGCAGGTATGTCTGTTAGAGATGTCGCTTTGCATTTCAATTGTCTCCAATTGACAATTACGCGCCTACGGCACTTAGTTTATGCAACTTTAGACACCAACGACCGACCTTAATCTTGTAGACCGTGTAAAACGACGTTCAGGGAGGATCGTTTCACAGCGACGTCTTGACGACGTTTCGAATTCCTGTATAGTAAGAATTTAGTGCTACTCCTCCAGGACGTCACAAGGTATAACGTTAGTGACCAGACTGTCTGGAACAGGCTCCACAGAACTTGCATCAGGGTCCTCCGATCTTACGCCAATGACGTTAAGCATCGACAGGCAAGGCGTCAGTGGGTATTGACACATCGATATTGATTCAGGAGACATTGGACTGATGTCCGGACGAATCTCATTTTACGTGTCATTAACTGACAGCAGGATTTGTGGTTGGAGAAGATGCGTAAGGCTTGATACCAATAACGTCATCATTGAGACTGTTACGTCGAGTGCAGCGTCATTTTTAGGCAGGAATAGATGAAAACAGTTAAACAGACTTATTTCAGTTAATGGCAACCAAACGGTGCAATGGCACTGCAATGAAATTATCCAACCTGTCACAGGACCGTCTTACAACAACACAACGTTGTGATATTTCAATAAGATAATCACCACCCACTTACTCCAAGGAACACACATAATGATCTACGCCTGAACTGCTTAATCACCAGCAAAAGAACACACAAAGACTATTGTTGGACATCAGGCTAGAGAAAATAATGACGTCTGTAACGTCATTTGCAATGAGCGTCATCTGCAGTATGAATGGGCAAAATTCCTTTCTGTGTGGTCAGGAAGCTTCTCTGCAACATGGGAAGACATTGAATGGCGGTCCTAGCTGCTTTTGCTGGACATTCGCGTCATTGAAATCTGCTTGACTTTCGATATCTGACCCCTGTGCACTTTAACGTAAGATACCTAACTAACGCTTAAGAATTTTGAAGCAAAATTTTCAGGAAGCGCCAGAAAATTGAATTTTCAAACACATCAGAGTTTTATTTTTATGGATTTTGGAATAGTTTTTGACTAGGTAAGGGCATTTCCCAAGTGTGCTAAACTTTTTGTGCACAGTATATATATAATAATGTACAAAAATATTGTTTTATATCAACTGATGTAAGGAGGTAACCCAAAAATTCATTGTTTTTAAATATTTTAAGCAAATTCTGTTCAAAAATTTTCTTTGTTCCAGTTTTTGTCAAGATTTGAAAATTATGTAAAAGTTGCGCACAAATATACTGATGATTATCGTGAAATATCGAGAAAAAATAAAACCGGTAAAATGTTGCTTTTGGAATTTCCCCCTGAATAGTGCACATTTCCAAGAATGGACAAAATTAAGATTTTTTAAAAATGACTTTTTTTCAAATGTTTTGTTTACTTTTTTGGTTATTTTAGTTTATCTGAGGATAAATCAAGATGCAAGGCATTTTTTCGGTTATTTCTTGTCATCTGTCCGTGTGTCTGTCTGTCTGTTGGCATTTTCTCAAAAATTCTTTTTTCTCCCAATCTGATATGTAAATCTTTTTGAAACTTGATAAAAAGTAACCTTGGGTTAAAGGAGTACAACTCTGTGTATTAGAATTTCTTTTTGTCATAAACTTTTGTTGCTGTGGCAGCATAAAATGGGAAACATTTCATATAATTAAAATAAGCTCTTTTTGTAAAGCTTTACACAGCCATGATGTTTTAAATTTTGTATGTAAGTTTGCTAAGGGGTAGACTTCAAAGTTGGTTACAATATTTTTGTCCAGGGTCACATTAGATTTTGTCCCAGGTGTACCTTCTTTACAAAAAAGAGAGGAAATTTTCTGTAAAAATCATTTTAAATTATTCAAGTCAGCTGTGATTCATGAAAGCTAACAGCAAGAGTTATTTATAGATCTTTTGAAACATGAGAAAGCAAATAAGAAAAATCACCGATTTCTCTGATGGCATTTGACAATCGTGCAAAAGTGAAAATATTGTTGTGATGCATAAGAAACAGATAATCCAGCTCCCATGTGACTTTTAAGGGCTATTGATGGCTAAACAACATGTTAATCGTATGACATCATTGAAATGTGTATAAATTGTGTATCAATACAGGTTAAGCTATGGTCAGAAAATTAATTTGAGGAAATAATTGCACCCTGTTTTATCCCAATAGGGCCACGTTTTGAAATAAACAAGCACATTTTCAACTGTGTAACCGAAAAGATATAATGCTGTAACAGTCTTTTACTGAATCATAGGGGGCCTTCCATATCATGCTAGTTCCTTACGGGCGCTTAGAGCAAAACTATTTGGTTATGTATTGGTTACCCGGAAGGGCCCTTTTTATGCCTTACCGTACCGGTTCTAAGCGTCTTTCCAATTTCATAACATTTGGCTTGACATTTATTGCATGTCATAGTCTCACTAAAAATGGTGCATAGACAATGTGACCAAATAGTAAAGAAAACTTGCAATGTGTATATGTATGCCTATCTTGGCTTCCATATATGTAATTTTGTAAATATAAGTAATATTTATATTAATTCTATGTTTTTTCCAATGAGTTTTTTGGGTATGAATATTGCTGTAGGTTTGTACTGTATGCTACAGTTGATTTTACTGATTATAAAAATGTTTTTAGGAGCACAATCAATTTTTTACTGAATACAAGTTTTGGACCAAAACATCACCTTCATCAATAATATGTATTATATGACATTGTTACCGGTTTTGGATTTCTATATAATTTGGCTCAAAGTAAGAGGAAATATGTAGCATGTTTTTGTGATAAAATGGAATCTTGACAAAGACTCAAACATACTTAACTTTGGAATTCAATTTTACTCTTTTCCAAAATTTTGCTGAAAAATATGCATTTTTTCATGATTAATGCAATAAAAACATTCATAATAATTTCCTCAAATACCTTTTCTGGTATGAATGTAATGCCTTATGTGTCTCGGATCAAATTCAATTGACAGATCTTGAAAATACACAAAACTAAAGTTTTGCGACACATGAAAAGGGGGCCATGTTTCATGTCATAGTGGGAATAAGTCAATGTGGCTTTTTGGAATCCAGTTTGGATTATCTAAAAAACTAAATGCATTTTCATAGCTTGTATATGGTCATTTATCACCATGCAGAATTAAAAGAAAGTTCATGCGTGGGCAGATTTGAGACACCCCCTTTCTAAGAAATGTTTTGTTCATGTTGATATCAACAATATTGGTACCAAAATATTCTACAGTGACTCCTCTTGCTATTCTGATTTGCAATTTAGGGCTGATATCAAAACTAGGTAAGCAAAATCGTGCTTTTGCTAGACAGGTACCATTGAAATCCGGGAGCATCTTAAGGTGCCGTTGTTCACAATTCTCATTATTTGACAATGTTACCGGTTTCAAATTTTCACCAAATTTTGCATACAAACAGGGAACATGTATGGCCAACTTTCCTATCAATTTCATAGGTTGACAAAGACGGGAACATACAAAAATATTTGATAGAATTTTAGGTTTTGAAAATTTCTCGGCTATTTTTCTGACAATTTCTGACTAAATTAATTTCTAAGAATTTTTTGCGCATGTTGGGACCAACAGTCTTGGTATCAAAAGTTTCTACAATGACTCCTCTTGCTATTTGTATTAAAACTTGTGGATTTATACCAAAACTAGATAGCCAACATTGAGTTTTTGTAAGACGGGTATCAATGAAAACAGCGAACACTTCAAGATGCCGCGTAAAGACCTATATGCACTCTTTTAGTAAAACGAATATATTTTTGTAGTTGATAGGTCAGGGGCATTCTATGAGTAAAGTTACAAGAAAATCTAAGCGTGGGCGCAAATGAGACCCCCCCTTTGGTTGAAATCTGTCTTGTATTTTTTGAGAAGGAGATTTTTCAAGAAAAAGTTTATGGACGGACGGACGCACCCACACACGGACAAACGGACACACCACTATGACAATGACTCGCTTGTAACAAGCAATTTCTTCACAGTCCACAATGTTTTCTCCCTAGAAAGACAAAAATCTAACATTTCATTAACTTAAAATTGTGCAACATCTTAACATCTTTGAATTTGGAACAGTCTAAAAAATTGTCGTCTGATAATGGGTCAAGCACATATATATACTGTATATATGAAACAAGATACGGAATAATGTTACATGCTCAATTTTCCAGAAAGAGCCGATCATGATCAGCCTCGGCAGTCACTGGAGCCTTTACAGCGTATTATCGCTGCTGTGAATAACGTGAACAACAACAACACCAACAACAATTACAGTATATCTTCAGTAATTATGTTGATAGTTGACTGATCATTTGAATTTGAAGCAGATGGGTACAAATGTTACGGATATGTATGGTGTGATGGAGTTACAAGTTTTTGCAACAACGCCGACGATTTAAGCTATCATGTTTCCAGATAAGACTGGTTTGACAGGCATCCATCATGCTTATGGTTGCAGGTCATGAAGAAGCTGCTATTTGAGAACAGCGTGGATCTTGATCAGACTTTGCGTATGCACAGGCTGATCTTGATCCATGTTTGGCTCAAATACCACGAGAGACCTGTTTAGCTCACCTGAGCAGGAAGTGCTCAAGATGAGCTATTGTGGTCATTTTTTGTCCGTCGTCCGTCCGTCCGTAATTTTTTGTTAACACTTTTGATTGTATCCACAAATATTGACTAATCTTGACCAAACTTGGTCAAAACATGTATAAATGCCCATAAGTTCTCGGATGAATTCGATTTTGGATCAAATCGGATCAGGAAGTCAGGAGTTATGTACCCTTGAATGTCAAAAATAGCTACTTTTGACCTTGTTAACACTCTAGCGTCTACAAATATTGACCAATCAAAATAAATATTTACAACAATATGTGTATATCCATAAGGTCTTAGATGAGTTCGATTTTCAGTCTGATTGGACCAGGAAATTATGAGTTATGTGTCCTTGAATTTGACAAAATTGCAGTTTTCCACTATTTTCGACTTAGTTTACACTCTAGCATCTACTATATAATTATAGACCAATCTAGACAAAACTTGGACACAATTTTGAGGACCATAAGATTTTGGATGGGTAGGCTTACGATTTTCAGTAAAATCGGACAAGGAAGTCATGGGTTATGTGCCCTCGAATTTTACACAATTGTCGTTTTAGACTATTTTTGACTTAGTTTACACTCTAGCATCTACAATTATTTCGAAGCGATCAAGTTCAAACTTGGTCACAATGTTGGGGACCATAGGATGGGGTTGATTGTCAGTAGAATCGGACAAGGAAGTTACGAGTTATGTGCCCTTGAATTTGACAAAATTGTCGTTTTCAACTAATTTAAACTTTGTTTACACTTTAATTTCAAGATCCCGGCCCATTCTTGGGCACAGGCGGCTAATCTGGACCGATGTTCCTCTCAAGTGCAATATCCCCCCCCCCCCCCATATTGAACTTGGTATTAATTAAGGTATAAAATTCAAATTGAAACAATTGTCTTATTTAGAAGTTTATTATGATTTTCAAGCACGAATATTTCGTACAAGCTTGAAAATTACGTAGATATAGGCCTACACTAATCAGCTTATAAGGGATATAAGGGATATTTCAGCTAGCCGAGCTACGCTGCCTACCCATGGTGGTTATTCACGTGATACAATAGTTTCACAACATCTTCAATAATTTTGTTAATAGGGGACCGATCAGAATTTGGTTTGAAGCAGAGAAGGTGGAACTTACGTCTCGCATTAGATGGACGTGGTAAATTTTAGAAAAAAAAAATTGGGAAGCAAATTTAGCAAAATTTGCTTCTGTTTGCTTTCGCCTTTCTCTACACTTTACCATTCTCTGCATACCACACAACATCTTCCGGTCCTTCTCATTATAGATAGTTCTATCAAAAGCAAAGATTAATGAGGTAACAGTCATTCGAATATTCAAAATGTAAGTCTGAAGTTATACAATGCAGATATTGAATTGTGTGACTGAAAATGAAACATTCAATAAATAAATCATGTCTCTAAGAGAAGAAAAGACCGACGTAGTAATTTGCTTTATTATGGTTCAAATATCAGTCCAATGGCCGTCCTTGTAAATGGGTCAGTCAAGTTTACTGAACTATGAAATATACTCAAAGCTATAAATAGATGCATGGAATCAAAGTATTCAAGGTATTCAAATGGATAATCAAAGTACCTAATCAAAGTATTCTACGAATCAAAGTATTCGAGGTATTCAAATGGATAATCAAAGTACCTTATTGAAGTAGCCTACTAAAACTTCTGGACAGGTCTGCACAATTAAAGGTGGAAGGAAATCAAAAATTTGGACCACCAGTTTAGAATTATTTTCATTTCTTTTAGATAAGAGAAATCTGTATGAAAAGTCCGCGTTCAAAAGTTCGATTCCAAACAGACGATATTAACAAAAAAAACACAGCGTATTTTATCGGATTTTTTTACCTGGCCGAAATCGATTTTTCGCGCATGCGTCAAACAGGCCTACGTTGACGTTCACACGTTAGGATTAGTGGCCGAATTGACAGTTAAAAAAGGATGCATTTCATTGGCTGAAAAATTACCGTGGGCGTGTTATCGATAAATTGACATACCGATAATATTGGTAAAATTCCGATAGTGGACTGGCACTGTTCTAAGATCACTTATGATTGGTTGAGAGGTTATGGTGGGCGTGTTATCGATTTTTATTATAAAATAGACATCAATAAAATCATATCAAGTAGTAAACGCCTGACTTTTGTATTTACACGTATTAATATAACCACCGACAACAAATTACTCCACCTAGCTTATTCCAATAAATAAACTTTAATAAAAGTCTATTACGTATACTTTTTTTAGTTATTTTGTACCTAAAATATACAAATATGAATATAGAAATGAACAAGTAAAATGTGTAGATCTTTCACAAGTTTCTCTGTTTCTTTATTATAACATGTAATTTATCGAAATTGTTGAATTATTTCCAGACTTTTCTTGACATTTATCATTCTATCTAAATGCCTACACTTACCAATTAATATATTTGCTTAACTCATTCCGAAACAAGACTTACTTATGAAGTCCCATGTGGGAATTGTTCTAGAAAATATTGAAGGGTAAATGAAAATGCTGATAATAAGCAATTTCCTCTGTTCGCTCGATATTTTCTGTGCTAAAACAAATTGATTTTTTCTGACTCAAGCAAATTATAATCAGATTGTATTTCACTCGTTATTTTCTGCATATGCGATGGCAATGAAATAGAATTTAAACTAACAAATGCGCATATAATTGCATAATTGTAAAATAAAAACAGATTTCATATCTAAAATGGACCATCTGCAATATTAATGTATCATAATTGCGAGATTTTGAACACAGACTTACTAACAGTAAGAAATGACTCCCAGTGACCCGATACCAACTGCCAATAAACAGAATGCTGTAATGTTTATCACCTCTTCAGTGACAAGATATTTGGCGATGCAACACATCCCGATCATTTGTATATCAGATTCATGTTATACCAATTGATAAATGTAAATATCGCTGCTATTCAACAAAAACCTCGTAACTGCAGCTTATTACCAGCTGCAGTTACAAGGGTTTCGTTGAAAAGCGACGATATACAATGTTAGCCTTCCTAGCATATAGGCAGCCAATATATATCGGCCTACGGTGACGTCACGCTTACTTGACTTTCTCAAAGCCTGTACAGGTAAGCGATAAGAAAATTGTGAATTTCTTCCTTATTATAATAGCCGTGTGCGATTTAGGCCGGTAGAGCTCTTCCAGAAGAGCGTGGTTCCCGGCTCTGATACACTACGTAGTATTTTTTCTACTACGTAGTTTATCAGAGCCGGGAACCAAACTAGCTCTTCTTCTTCCAGAAGACAACTTCTGGCCTAAATCGCACGCGGCTAATGAATATCAAATTTTCAAATATTGCGTTGATAATATTTTTCATTTGTCTTAATAATAAGTATGGGTTATTTTGACGTTACATTTGACCTTTAACAAATTTGCTTCCCAACAGTACTTTTAGTCTGCCTACAAAGTCAAAAAATGTGACTTTCGTAGGCATTCTCTGAACACGGGCGACTACCAGGTCCAATGATATCTTCAAGGCATGGTACGTACGGCTTGCCCGGTAGTCGCCTCTAGCAGGCGATATTGGTTGAAATAAACTAGGTCAAAGGTCATTCGGTACATTATTCCCACATGCCCCCTAAAATACTCCATAACTTACACATTTCTTAAGCTAAAACAATTCTATTGGTACCTAAATAAAGCTGACGATTAGTACTAATACTTGAAATAACAATATGTAACTTTACGAATTTGTGTATTTGTAAATTTTGATAAATATATTAAAAAATGGCCAAAAAATCACAAAAATAGTTTTTTTTTCGAAAAGTAAAAAAAATCCTAAAAAATACCAACGGTATGTTTGGATAAATGACATTATACTTAAAAATTGCCTAGACATCTGTTGTTTACTGATATATATTTGCTTACAGAATTAGTCATTGGCTTACCCTTGTAGCCATAGCTAAAAGTGAGTGGGGTAAATTTTCCAAAAAAATATAAAAAACACAAATATTGGTGTAGCTATACGAACTTCACATAAATGATAGTCTCGATATTTTTATGATGTTTTATTGTAAATTCTTGTTTAAAAATGTTATTTTCGTGATTTTTTTATGGCTTTTGATGCATTTTCCTAAAATATAATAAGAATTTCATTGGCAAAAAATTGATGTAATAATACAGCATTAGAACTATATATAGCTTATATCAACATCAGTAAGTCAAATCTATGCCTCTTTTGACGAATTCCTAGTCATTAAAAAGTGCAATTAAATAAAACAAGAATCAAAATAAAACAGAAATTAAGCATAATCAGCAGCTGAAAGTAGTCATTTCACTATCTTACGAACATAAGACATTCAAGGTAAGAATAAATATGTTTCAACACGTTTCGTTCATTAATATATGGTGCAGTTTCATTCTGTAAACCGAACGTTAAATTCCATTATTGCAATTTGGGTAATTACATATGGTGGACTTACGAGAGCATTCGATCATGTTTATAAAATATAATTAGGAACGGATCATTCCATTTTATGTAAAAAATATCACAATCATAAGTCTGACTGCAGTTCTGGTATGCGAGTATGGAATATGTAAAGGTCTTAAGTGCCCATGAAGGTATCAATACATGTATTTACTTGGATATGTACATGCTTTCATTAGAGACAACAGGAGATTCAGTCTTTGAGTCTTTCTGATTTTGTAACCAATAATCTTTTAATTGTTTTAGAAATTGAACTAAATATGATTCTGTATGTAGGCCTATCTCTAATTATGAAAATCACTCAATTTTTAATTAAACATTACATTATGTTATTGGTGATTATCAGATTATAAAGACACAACGATCGCTAGCTAATTCTTACTATGTTAATTAAGAACTAATGGGTTGTGGAGTTGGCGCAAAGGATTTTTTTGTGCATAAATAAGGACATCTATGACCCTGTAGTTGCTTTTAGCTATCCTCTAGACAATAAACCTGACTAACCTCTGGGCACTGACCATCTTATAATAACATAACTAAAAACTCTTCATTCAATAATAATTTTCGTTGTAATCAAATGTGTATCTTTCATTTATATGGGAGTATTGTTGTACCATATAAAAAAGTGAATCCGTATGTTAAAAGCTGCAGACATTTTTTGGCATCATAACTCAGATCATGTGATTTAATTCAAGAAATGGAACAGGATCGTGTTTTTATTTACTTGATTGGTCAGTATTTTGTGCAGCATGCCGAAATAAATAAAAGTAAAAAAAATGACTTTTGTATTTCAATAGTGCAGAAATCGCTTGCTTTCATATCAAAATTATACCTTAATCCTATGACAACACACACAGAGTCCATCATTTGCTTGGAAATCTTAATACTTGTCGATACAAGAGATTCTCAGCATACACATCCATTTGTGAAGTTTAAGGGCACAAAACCCTGGACTAATTGGTAGAATCAGAGACGTAATTACATTTTTTCTGGGAATGCACCCATTGGAAAGAACTTAAGAAATGAGCGTGCTCTTCTATTCCCTCAACAGCTAGGCTCAACAACAAGTATTGTTTCAGAAGGTCTAAATGATGAAGGCTTGATCATATTAGTTATTCTTGGATAATTATTTGCGTCACATAACTATTGTGATATGTTTCATTCGTCAATAGATGCCAAATTTCGTGCATCTTTGGCGTCATCAGTGACATCGGTAATTGGCAAGGATATCCAGATTTTTAAAATTCGGATACCCTTGTCGACTTGCATTGTAACGGGACACGCTGAAGATGGAGGAAAAATTACACAAAGTGTTTGGTATCTAATAATGGGTGGACTACCTAAATCATCTGCCAGATTTGACAACGCTTTTAGGGAGACATCTTTTTTGAAAGGGTTGGAGTACGCTAAAAATCTAGAATCGCATGGCAGTTCTGTTTCATGATCTCTGAAATCTTTAAAATGAACTCTGGGTATTCTCCCGAGATAATGCTGTGCACCATGCAACTTAGCCTGGATTCAAGTCTAACAATGTCTTGCTGTTCCTCTACTCCTGTTCACAGGTACCACAATTTTACCTATATCGATGTTTTTGAATCATATCCATCACATTGTATATTACCGACGACTAGACCCAGGCTACACACAAAGTGGTACCTGTACATAGACTACATCTGGTCTGTTTTAATGTGTAAATTGACTAGTCTATGTTCATGTTTAGCAAATTAGATTTAGTTGAAGAACCATTTTCGTCACACTTCGAGAACGGGTAGTCTAGTAAAAACCGTTCCTACTTTCTCGTTTTTTTTTTTGATACAGTATCACATTTAGACATATTCAAACGATGTTATCAATAGCTTTCACAGATTAAAAATACGTCAAAGTGTATGCACTGTAACCTACAGTATATACCATGATTCTGCCATTGTGTGTTAAGGGGGGTCAAAACGTTTTTAGCATCGCATCTATAGACAGAACCAGATATTTGTGTTAATTTTTTTTGTTTTGATTTCCACTTAGACTCCTTCGAACTCCATACTATACTATTTTTCCATCTATTTTGCCAATTGTTTATACTTGATCTAAAGAAGTCCTCTACAGTAGCGGTCATTTAATCAATTCTTATCTTAATCACCCCCCCCCTTTCCCGCATCTCTGGATGTCTTCATCCAGAGTTTGATGGTTGCAAAAAGAAGAAGACTCGTCATAAACTACAGGCAATTGCTCTTCAACATATTTGGCAAATAAGTTCAATGGTTCTTGTGAACGTACTTTCCGTCAATTGTCCATCGAAACAGACTACATGTATATTGCTTTTAAAAGAATGGTTCATCGTGGAAACAGCTGTCGAATGTGCCTGGATTATAAAAGGACGGTTGTTCGGCTTATCCGTAAAAGTTTTTTCACTTGTGAAATGTGTAGGCCTATGGAAGGATGTTTGAACGAAGGTTCTAGCCACTCGAATCTTGTCAAACTATGTCATTGAATTGTGGGATTTACTAGTACAAGAATTACCCTGGGCCCACCTACTTAAAAGCTGTTTTGAATCTTAATTTTGACACGACAATCAAAATTGATTTTGTAAAATACCACTTATTGTGAAAAATCCACCAGTTTCTATATTTTTCTACCCTGTGCCCCGGCTCAACTGTTTCAAGATAGCACATTGCTAGAAAGAACTGAATGCCGGATGTTGCTTTAATGTATCATTAACAGTACTGATTTCATATGATATATCATTTTTCTACTGATTTTCACTCAAACCTGCCTAAAATATTGAAGATCTCACTATATTTTAGAATTTTGGTGTTTGCTCCCATTCTGTGCTTTTGATCTATATACAAGCTCTGAAGTTCAGAAAAAATATGAAGATGCAAGTAGTTAATCGCATATCACGTTGTCGAAATTGACTTACTTTTTCAGTTCCTATGAAAACAGAAATTATTGTTTAGTTTGACCAAAAGGGCTTTCGATTTTCAATAAATAAAAAATGCCATTTTTGCTACTTCTGCATGTACACGTCAGGCCCGTAAGAAGCAATTTTATATTTGAGTTGCTGAAGCCCCTGTTTCTATATATTAGAGGGGGCTAAATTTGATTTTCTCTAAAATTTCGGTGTAAGATAAGGAAAAATCGGCATTTTTTTGCCATTTTTTGGAGGGGGAGCTAACCCCCCCCCCCCCCACTAGCCCCCTGTTCCTGCGGGCGTGAACGTAACAATTCACCGTGCCAAACATCTTCTTTATTTATTGAATAAGCTTTTCTGTGTCTACTGAATTGTAGTTATGTCTCAAGTCTTTCCAATCTGAGGCCTATGAGTGTACAGTAACCGATCAGGATTTATAGGTGGCGAGGCGTAGTAAGTCCAAACATGTTTACAGGCCTATGTGTTCTTCGTATAACCTTGTCAACCATTTCCGAACTAGTGATTTTTTTCTTTTTATACCATAAATGCACTGTTCTAGATTGTTAATGTTTATACATTACATTACTTGAACTGTTTTGGGCGCCAAAGTAAATTGTACCAATTTCCCATGTTATTTGAGTGGGTGGGGTAACTTTTACTCATTTTTTAAACATTTACACCGTGAAAGCCATTGTTTTAAATGTTATTTTCGCAGGTATATACTTATATAATCTATTTAGAGTCAATATACAGACAAATGTAATGATATCATTTTAGTTCCATCAATACTGTTGAAATGCCATGTACACTGTATAAAAGCAACGATCGATACAAATATTGACCCCAGCTGACTTTGAGCTGTACCTACATTTAGTAATAGTGACTTTTTACTACCAAATGTGATTTTAAGTTTTTGCTTAGGGTTTATAGAAATTTTTCAGCGCGTTTGTGTAATTGAAATCGCAATAATATTTCATATGCTAGTCTAGGGGCCAACCCCAAAAAGAGGCCTAGAAAGTGGTTTTCTTTGGACCAATAGCCCAGAAAGATTCCGATGGTACAGTGAGTTAGGGTAACCATTGGGGCTTTATTCTATGGTGGATGCCAGAACTGAAAGTGGTGCAGATTTTTTCCAGGGGCAGATAACTCTACCCACCAAAAAATGAAATAAACAGTTTTTAGGTGACCATGAATCGAAATTGTCGTCAAAATTTTTTCTGTTACTTTTTTCCTCAATAACTTTATGTTTTAATTGAAATATTTTGTATGCCAAAAAATAATTAGTAATAGAATAGTCGGTTTTTAAAACACATTTACCGTAATTGCCCTAATAAATGTTCATTCACCAAAATAGAAAAATCACTCTGAAATAATTAAGAAAGGTTTTTTCAAACTTTATTATCTTTTTAAACGTTGATGATAGAAAAGTTTAGACACCATAGGGATATTTTGATGTCGATTAGGTTTCGTTCCAGGATGACTTTTGCAACAGATGTCGGTGTGATTTTTTTCTGGGGGCAGACAACTCTTACCACCAATAAGGGCATGTTCAAAGAAAGGCTTTATGACAAAACATGTTTACAATCTAGTTTTCGCAAAAGTAAACCAATATTCATTAAACTAAATCAGAACAAGTATGATAATAGGTTCTTCAACTAGTTTGATTATTGGCCAGATCGGACCAGAAAGTCCTGAGTTATCTGCCCTTGAACATCAAAAATAGCTATTTAGACTTTGTTTACCATCTAGCATCCACAAATATTGACCAATGAAAATGAAACTTCTACATAATGATGAGGACCATAAGATCTCTATTGCGTGTGATTTTCGGCCTGATCGGAGAGGAAAATTATGAGTTATTTGCCCTTGAATTTGACAAAATTGCCGTTTTTGACTGTTTTCGACTTTGTTTACACTCTAGCATTTATAAATATTGACCAATCAAGTTGAAATCTGGACATTATGTTGCTGACTATAAGATCTCTCAGGTGTGTAATTCTCAGAATGATCAGAATAGAACATCGCGAGTTATATGCCCTTGAATTTAACAGATTTGCCATTTTCGACTATTTTCGACTTGATTTACACTGTAGAATCTTCAAGTATTGACCAATCCAAATAAAACTTATGCATAACAATTGGAACTAAAAGATCTCAGATGAGTACAATTTTCAGAATGATCGGGACATAAATTCATGAGTTACTTGCCCTTGAATTTTACAAAATTGCCGTTTTACGACTATTTACGACTTCGTTTACACTTTAGTATCTATAACTAGAGACCAATCAATTTGAAACTTGGTCATAATATTGTTGACCATGAGATCGCGACTGAGTACAATTTTCAGAATGATAGGGACATAAAGTCATGAGTAATATGCCCTTGAATTTTACAAGATCGTCTATTTTCAACTCAGTTTACACTCTAGAGTGTATAATTATTGACCAATCCAAATGAAACTCATACATAAGGATTAGGACTATAATATCTCGATTGAGTACAATTTTCAGAATGATCGGGACATAAAGCCATAAGTTATATGCCCTTGAATTTTACAAAATTGCCATTTTCGACTATTTTCAACTCCGTTTACACTCTAGCATGTGTAATAATTGACCAATCCAAATGAAACTTATACATAAGGATTGGGACTATGATATCTCGATTGTTAACAATTTTCAGAATGATCGGGACATTAAGTTATGAGTTATATGCCCTTGGAATTTACAAAATTGCCTTTTTCGAATATTTTGACTTGGTTTACACTCTAGCATTTACAATTATTAATTAATCCAAATGAAACTTTTATACAATGTTGGTGACCATAAGATCTAGGACGAGTATAATTTTCAGAATGATCGGGACAGGGAGTCATGAAATATGCCCTTGAATTTTACCAAATTGCTGTTATAGACTATTTTCGACTTGGTTTACACTCTAGCATCTACACTTAATGACCAATCCAAATGAAACTTGGACACAATCTTGGTGACCATAAGATATAGAATGATTTTAATTTCAGTCCGGCAGGATCAGAAAGCTGTGTTTTTGTGCCCTTGAATTTGATAAAAACTGATGTTTTTTTACTTTGGTTTTACTTTAACAACCACAGATTTTGGCCAGTCGAGACAAAAAACTAAAACATAATGTTGGTGACCATTCTTATAAGATGAATACAAATTTCGACATAATTGGACCAGAAGTTGTTAAGTTATCTTCCGTTGAAATGGACAAAATTTCCATTTTGACTTTATTTTCAGTCAAATAACCAGATAGATTGACAAATCAAGACGATATTTGATGGGTAGAATGTTTCCGACGTTGTTTTTACTCTAAAAATCACACATAGTGAACAATCAAGACAAAACTTGGACACCAAGATAACGACAACGAGATTTTTGATTAGTTTGGTATTCAGTTATTTAGTCAGGATAGAAAGTCTAGAGTTATTTGCTTTTGAATTCTGTAAAATTGACTTTTTCGACCCTGTTGTCACCCTAGCTACCACGAACATTGACCAAGCTAGACAAATCTCAGTCTGTGACTGTGAGATATATTTTATAGTGTTAATGTAAATCTGACATCCTGAGTTATAAGCCTTTAATTTTGACAAAATTACCATTTTTGACTTTGTTTTAATTGCAAAAGACACACATGTTGATCGGTCAATAGAAAACGTGGACAAAATGTAAGTGACCACAAGATATGGTTCAGTTTTCAGCCTGATCATGATCCAACAATTTTTATTGCTTTCCCTTGAACTTGACAAAACTGCTGTTTACGAGCGTTCAGTTTTGCAGTCTCAAATATTAATTGATTTGAATAAAACTTGGGCTCATATTATCTTGGTTCAGCTGAGCGATTTAGGACCATCATGGTCCTCATGTTATTTATTAAGAATATCTGACAATCAAAACTCTTTTTCAAGGATTTGCGTTGAATGTCATTTGAAAACGCAAAATTCGCAAGTTACAGGTAAATATTGATTACGTTTTAAGCACACAAAGTCTGGGCGATGAAAGACGTACAGACGATCGGACGGACAAAATGGACAGTAGAATCCATTAATACATTCTAAATTGTCTCCTTCTACATTACTTCTATCGGTCTTTTTCGAAGATATGGGTGCAAAATTGTGACTTATCTGAATTATCTGCCAATAAATAAGCTATCAGCCATTTCCGACAGAAAACTTCAAATTTTCAAAAAAATTATCAACTTGCGGACATGGATTAAACATATTTTTATCAAATGACATGTCATGTTAGAAGTTTAAAAACATTTCCGGGTAATTGGAAATGCATTTTCACAGTTTTAAGCAGATCTATGAGTTTTTGGCTTTTTAACGACATCATGAAGTAGAAGGGGTAGACATAGCTTAAATTGGTGGGTGGGGTAAGGACAATTGTAGATTTCTTAGAATTCAAGATGATTTTTGGTATAAGAAAATTACAATCACGAAGACTATTCAAATGTGATTTCTTTCCATAAAAATAATTTATCAATTAGATAAAAATGGTAGTATAAAAACAATTTCTGACGACTACTATTTAACCTTAATTTCAAGTGGGTGGGGTAAGAAAAGTGCTTTTAAAAAAATTTTGCACCACTTTTGATTATGGCATCCACCCTATTCTAACGTCCCATTGAACTAACAATCACCTGGTACCAACAGATTTTTTCTGGACGATTGGTCCAATAAAAATTCATTTTGCGGGACGGGCCCCTGGACTATGCAGTATGATTTTCATTTACACAACGTTCAAATTCTGCACATTTTTGGCCTCTTTTTACATTTAGCCAAATATCAATTAGTGTGCAAATGAGAAAAGTATCACTAACTATATTTCATATGCAAGATAATTTATTTGGCTTTCATTTAAAACCATTTTCGTGCATTTAGACATATAATTGACAGAGTTATACGCATTTAAAGGGGGCTTAGGTGAATTTTGCACTCAATGACCTTTGACCTTGTTTTGTGACCTTAATACGGTCGACTGGAGGCGACTACCGGTCTAATCAAATCAGGCAAGCCTTATACTTTGCAAATAATACATCAAAACTCCATGTTCAAAAAATGCCTACGAAAATGTTTTCTAGCCACTATTTCGGAATTGGTAGGTAGACTATTTCAATACTTTGATTGGAATTGTAGCCGGCTGTAGCGCACAAGATAGTTTTATAGCGACGTGGTCAATATCTACCAATAGATGTCGCCTTAGTCGATAACCATCTATCTTGGTTGGGCATTCTGGGTTAACTACTTTCAAGATGTCTGCGCCCGTAAAATGCATACACGTGGTACTTCCTGTCACGCGGCACATTTGCTTCACATGCTTGCTTAAAGTAAAATGAATAATCTGATTTGAATCAATTATTTTATTCGATAAAATTGAGACGAAAATCAAACTTTAATTTGTTGCATATATAGCTTTTATTGCAATTTTCTGCTTGCTACTTTTTGGCGACAGGATTTCGGAGTTATGCGCACTGCGTAGTAATTTATCCAAAAATGGATAAAGTGATGCGTCAAATTAGTCAGTCCGAAAATAGAAAAAAATAGACTGGAAATTGTAGACTGGCTGCTTAGTCAATGGCGACGTGGTAGAGTGTTCGCTTAGGGTGTGAGAGGTCCCAGGATCGAATCCCCACAGGAGTCGATACGATATTTATTTGCGGGTTACATTTGGTGCCCACCTTAAAACCCTGCATGAGATGTTGGTTTGAGTGAGTAGTGAGTTGATGATGTTGAAAATAGATTCGTGGAAGAATCTTAATTGTGGAGGGGGTGTATGTAGCCGGTTGTAGTATAAGGGGCAATTATGTTATCTCGCCGTACACAGCTAGCTTTTATAGCGACGTGGTATAGTGTTCGCTTAGGGTGTGAGAAGTCCCAGGATCGAATCCCCACAGGAGTCGATACGATATTTATTTGCTGCTTACAGAATGAAAGTGCATAGAATTTTTTTTTACTTCTCGATATTTCAAATACGCAGCCAGAGCTTTCATAGTTCGTATCTATAGTAATAGCCAAACAGAACGGACTTTTATCGATGGTAATTTTTCATTGTCTATCCAGGACCAGTCCCCTTCCAGGTAAATAAAAGATACAGAATTACGAATTAAGAAGAACTAAACCCGTAGGTATTTATTGATTGACCCGTATTGATTAGGCTTGCTGGCTTTTGAAAAATGATTTAGCTATGTAGGCCTAACCCGATTATCAAAAGATCGCGGGTTTAACAATTTCCTCCACAGGAAAATCTTTTGGTGGTCAAAAAGTTACTACAGAAAGCAGAATGGCTGTGTTAGAGATATGTTATTTGTGCACAATATAGCAAAGGAATATTTGAATATTGAGACAAAAGAACATTATCATCAACAGCATTTTCGTTTCCCTTTTTCTGTGTTTCCCGAGCTTTTCAATACGGACCACGCTCGTCAAATGGCGACATTGTTTTGGAAAGGGGTAGGCCTAAGCCAAAAACTCGTCCTAGGCTATAACAACAGAAATATGTCTATTGTTAAAAGATATTTTCCGAAATTGTACAGTGAGATTTTGTTATAATGGCACATGTTTACAAATTCCACACAGGAAAAGCACATCTTGTTGTTATTATCGTAGTATTATTGTACACGTATTTTTTTTTCAAAACAATTTTGTATGACTGTGTTGCTCGAACCATCCCATGATTGTGGTTTGGAGTTCAATATTGCTTCGTTTACAATTCATGATGCATGTCTTTCGTTTGTTTACGTGGGTAAATTTGATAAACATACCGGTAAAATTTGTCATAATATCGTAGCCGGACTGTAGTTTTCCTCAATATTGTTCTTTGTCTGGAGCTGGCTAAACTGCTACCACACAAGAAAATGTCCGACTAATCAAATAAAGGGGGTGTCTCACGAATAGGAAAAATAACATGGGAGTCTGCCCACGCTCGGAATTTAATGAAATTTGGCGTGAAGTTAGTACACTAGATAACGGTTCATATTCACGAAATGTTTCAAATCCAACATTCCAGAAAACAATTTTCTCGGAATTTTAAGTTTTCACCATGAAAAAAGAGGGTACCCTGATTAAAACAGTGTGCAAGCGTTCTGGTTGTCAGTTTCATCGCGTAATTTATTCTAAAAATAATGCCCAGTAGTCCGTGATCCTGTATGAAACAAATATATATGAGCCAGGATCTGGAAAAACGTCCCTTATAGCATTTTTAAAAATTGAGTTTGAAGATCAGCCTGTTGTCAAATGCAGTCAAATATGCATACTTGCTGCTCTTTTTAAGTTACTACAGGTCACGAAGAAGCTATTAGAGAACGACGTGGATCCTGATCAGACTTTGCGTATGTACAGGCTCATCTGGATCTATGTTGGGCTCAAAAGCCTTAAGGGACGTTTTTCCAGATCCTGGCTCATATATAATTATGTACAAAAAAATTGTTTTATATCAACTGGTGTAAGGGGGTAACCCAAAAATTCATTGTTTTTTAATATTTTAAGCAAATTCTGTTCAAAAATTTTCTTTGTTCCAGTTTTTGTCAAGATTTGAAAATTATGTAAAAGTTGCGCACAAATATACTGATTATTATCGTGAAATATCGAGAAAAAATAAAACCGGTAAAATGTTGCTTTTTGAATTTCCCCCTGACTAGTGCACATTTCCAAGAATGGACAAAATTAAGATTTTTTAAAAATGACTTTTTACAAATGTTTTGTTTACTTTTTTGGTTATTTTAGTTTACCTGAGGATAAATCAATATGCAATGCATTTTTTCGGTTATTTCCTGTCATCTGTCCGTGTGTCTGTCTGTCTGTTGGCATTTTCTCAAAAATTCTTTTTTCTCCCAATCTGATATGTAAATCTTTTTGAAACTTGATAAAAAGTATCCTCGGGTTAAAGGAGTACAACTCTGTGTATTAGAATTTCTTTTTGTCATAAACTTTTGTTGCTGTGGCAGCATAAAATGGGAAACATTTCATATAATAAAAATAAACTCTTTTTGTAAAGCTTTACACAGCCGGTTCTAAGCGTCTTTTCAATTTCATAACATTTGGCTTGACATTTATTCCATGTCATAGTCTTACTAAAAATGGTGCATAGACAATGTGACCAAATAGTAAAGAAAACTTGCAATGTGTATATGTATGACTATCTTGGCTTCCAAACATGTAATTTTGTAAATATAAGTAATATTTGTATTAATTCTATGTTTTTTCCAATGAGGTTTTTGGGCATGAATATTGCTGTAGGTTTGTACTGTGTGCTACAGTTGATTTTACTGAATATAAAAATGTTCTTAGGAGCACAATCAATTTTTTACTGAATACAAGTTTTGGACCAAAACATCACCTTCATCAATTATATGTATTATATGACATTGTTACCGGTTTTGGATTTCTATATAATTTGGCTCAAAGTAAGAGGAGATATGTAGCATGTTTTTGTGATGATATGGAATCTTGACAGAGACTCCAACATACTTAACTTTGGAATTCAATTTTACTCTTTTCCAAAATTTTGCTGAAAAATATGCATTTTTTTCATGATTAATTCAATGAAAAACATTCATAATAATTTCCTCAAATACATTTTCTGGTATGAATGTAATGCCTTATGTGTCTCGGATCAAATTCAATTGACAGATCTTAAAAATACACAAAACTAAAGTTTTGCGACACATGAAAAAGGGGCCATGTTTCATGCCATAGTGGGAATAAGTCAATGTGGCTTTTTGGAATCCAGTTTGGATTATCTAAGAAACTAAATGCATTTTCATAGCTTGTATATGGTCCTCTATCACCATGCAGAATTAAAAGAAAATTCATGCGTGGGCAGATTTGAGACACCCCCTTTGAAAACTATTGCATATGTATTTGGTTAGTTAACGCTTACCAGTGTTTACACAACCGGGGCCCGATGGCTTTTCAAATGTTCCGAGGCCGTTTTGTTTAAACCTTGACTTTTACAGTTCCATCTCTTCTCTGGTGTGTAAGATTTATATTTGTATTTTCATTTTCTAAATACGTCATCTGATTAGCATTTGCTGGGGCAGTTTGATTAGATTCTAAAAATTTGGTTGGAAGGATTTTTAAGGGGGAATGCTCCAGTTTTTCGGAACACTCGGTCATTACTGTAGGAAATTAGATGTTTCGTACCAATATGTTTCGCTACCATATTTTCAATAATATAACACATAATTACAATTTACCATTTTCGACGGTAAATGTGTATTTATTATGCGAAACTGATTTCCTCAAGATGGAAATCGATTATTTAGAGCAAGACAGTCGTAAGTGTGTATGCAGTTACCACTGTTTTCCGTCATTTTATTCATGTGTAGCTGATAAAAATTGCTGTAATTCACTAATAAGTGCGCTGACGTATACATTTTCTTTTTGAATTATTACCAGGACACGTTGCTTAATACAATGAGGGAGTTTTATCAAATTCTATTATGTAGAACTTGGATTATTTCCAAAAATATGCACATTTTGATACAAAACACTCCAGCTTTGTTGATCTAACCGAACACGTGAGCATGCTGTTTTATACATTTACGCGTTTATAATAGCACATATTTTGGGTTTTCTGTTCTTGTTAAATGTAAGACGTTACCTTAAATCCGTTTTCGGGACTAAACGATGAACATGCAACATTTTATTAGCAATTTAGTGACCTTGGACTTGTGCTAGAAAATGTGCATTTTTTCGATGTAGGGGTATGTGATATGAATGCCTATAAAATTCAAACAAGATCGCTGACCATCCATTTTTATTTTATTTTTCAATTAGTAATAACATGTAATAATATAAACAAATTCTATTTTTGGGAAAAAAATTTAGGAAACTGGAGCATTCGGATTTCCCCCTTAAGAACGACAAGAAGGTCTCTTTTAGTATGACGGGTCAGCAATGCTAGCGTTGACTGGATGTCCCGTCTCTCACCCACAGAGATTCGAACACCGGTGGTGCGGTAATGGTACAGAAATTTTGATCTGTTCCTGCTTCAGTCAAAGTCTATCTAGAGAGGACGTGTTTGAGACGAGTACAGTGATTTGTTGCAGTCTCATCAATGTCCACACTACTCCTTTTCGTTTGAGCCAGGTCTTGTTTTGGATTTATAAATGTGTGCAAAGTCTTCTAACGATATTAAATCTACTTTGGTTTGTTGTATTATACTGATTATTATGGCCGTTCTGTATCACCATAGGCTATATTTGTAATATTTAGAACTTGCTCCGCCCCCAATTTATTGAAAATGTCAATGCCTACTTTCGGTTTCAAGCATATTCGCGGAAGCGGTCAAATCACGCGAATAGTCCCCTTATAAAAGTCGATCATGTGCTTATCTTGTTAGTTTATTTGTGGATTTCAATCAGGCGATTTACAAGGTTGGTCATTTTATTTTTGGATCTAGTCAAATAGTTTTTGAGGCCCTACAATGTAGGCTACATTATGCCTATAAATAATGAAGTCGGTATTGTTAAACCGAAGTGACCGTGCGCTGTGAATATTTATAAACAAACGTAATCGTCTGTAATATTGACAATAATGAGCGCAAGGTTACTTCGGTTTATTAATAATACGAGTTTTCTCTGATGGAATTCGAACTTCGATTTGTTATGTCGCTCATTTCAATCTCCGAGCAGAGTTGTCGTTCGTTACTCTCACATACCAAACTCCACACAGCGACAATGCCTTACATTATCACTGCAGGCATATAAATCACGTGACCATGGTGAATGTGACGTCGTATCGTAACGGTGGCGGAAATTTATTAATTATATTTCTGAAATCATTTTTAAATCCAATTATATTCTTTATTTGGATTCATATCTGACACCTCATATTCTTAAAACATCACTTAAAGCATATTTACTTTTTTAAATAAAAATCAAAATAAAAAAATCAATTACCTGAAATCTTGGTAACTCAATCTGTGCCGGCAGAGATCTCCACAATCCCAATTCAGGGGAGATAACTGCGAAGGAGATTGCTCACATACATCTCTGCAACGGGCTGGGCGGCTGAATGACAAGAATCTTGTCAAACCGAGGAAAACGTGTATTATTACTGTTTAACTGTTTCATGTGTAACATAATAAAGTAGACAAAGAAATGATGATTCTGGTTACATTTGAAAGGCACTATAACTGATGAAATAACCCATATACAAAGGAACTATTTTCTCAAGCCTCCTTACCAATGGCAGGAATTTTGTGCTAAAAATAGACTAGGTTTAATGTTTTGTTTTGATAAATCGTCGGTGTTGTTATATAATATCGTATCTACGGCTTGAATCAAGTCGCAGTTGCGAGATTTTATAACAACACTTACGAAATACTATTGTTTGTCCGAAATACGTCACGGTTAGCTGGATAAAATCGTTCCCCATCAGAATATGAAACGTACAGAAAATTTGAATGAATGACATCAATCTAAAAAAATTAAATTATTTTCGTTGGAAAATGATATTAAATTTTAAGCAACGTGAAGTATGACATATTTTGGACTTTGGAAAAGAAAAAATATTTGTTATTGCCGTTTTGATGTGATAGAAAGTGACGTATGATGACGCAATACTCTCTGAGGCAACTACAGAGGGGAATGTAATGAATGAACCGTGTGCAAGAGAGTGCGCTCATTTATGTAAATGAGCGACGTCAACATATCAAAGAGCGAATTTCATCAGAGAAAACTCGCATTTATTATAATGTCGGTTGATGTTGCATGTACAAGTTTTTGTTTTGTTACAATGGTCGCACTACTGTCTTAAAACCGAGCACATTATCTTTTCACTTTATTACGATAAAATGATAGATGGTTTAATCAATAGAGTCTACCTCGGCTTTGGAGAGAATGGTCGTATGTAGGCTAATCAATTTTTTGCAATGAAATGGACCAGGCCGCTGCTTTAATCGGAGCTCTGAGGATCTTTTTCCGCTCGTAAAATGGTGGATTGCAGGTCGTTTTGAATGATGGGATGTTGATTTTGCTCGTTTGTTGAGGCAGTGGCGGATCCAGAGGGGGTGGGGGGGGGGTTCAAACGAACCCCCTCTGTAGCCAAATTATTGAATATTTATGCAGAAATTCAACCAAATTTGTGTAATACTATGAAAACGAACCACCCTTTTTGAATATTCGACCCCCCCCCCACCCCTGACAGAAATCCTGGATCCGTCGCTGTGAGGTCTATTTATAGTATTGGAAAACCCCGATTATGTCATACGAAAAATGGCGGAAGAAAGTTGTGAATATAGAACCGTCAACGGAAGAACGTGCACGTGCCGACACCGGAATAGATCTAACTGCTTACTGTGTTCAAGATTTAATCACTGTGGAATTGTTTAGGTATTTCTCGAGATAGATCTATAACCAAGACAATACTAGAAAAAAGGAAAAATTGTTCGTATTTGTTAAGGTAAGATGTTGATCTAGATTTAGATCTAGATCTAGATCTAATGAAAAAAATCGTCTGTACACAGATCCACTGGTGGTGAACTAGGACAAAGCGAGAAACGTTTTTCGCGACTACAAAAGTATGTAGGTATCGTTGACTGACCAGTTTTGGTGACCCTAAGAACTTCTCCTTACATCATCACTAACTGTCTTACATACGGCTTAAGAATAATATGTGACCCGTCACGCTAAAAGGGACCTTATCAGAAGTCCAAAAATCCAAACTTTGACAAACTTTTCAGACTCAGCACAGGTAAACCAGATACTGTATTCGAACAATGAACGTAAGGTTAGACAGGGAAATCATTCCAGATATAAAAATTACATGCAAGTAAAAAGTGTCGGCCCTAGTCTGGCTGCGCGGACTGCGCAGACTGACTAGGGTCGATATTTTTCACACACCCGATAAGGTCCCTTTTAGCGCGACGGGTCACATATACATCTTTAGTCTGACTTATTTTCCCTTTATCCTAAAAATAGTGCAGTAGTGATACAAAATACCACTTTCAAAATCACAAACTTAGCAAAAGAGCCTGCATTTTGTTGACACATACATTTTTAGCACATGAAATAAGTATGACCAGAATCAGTGACCCTTTACTTTCATTCTCTTAAACATTTTCTTTGCAATACATGTCTACACTAAATTTTATTTCAAAAATGCAGGCTGTGGCCAATTTAGTTTCAGAATTGAAAATATGACATTAGACAGGTCGGTGAAATTTCCCGATCAGGCAATATTGCCAGATCGGGCAATATCGAAATTGAAAGAAAAGAGCAAAATGTCAAATTGCTGTGAAATGTTTTGGTGTCGAGTAGCCAAAGTTTTTGGGCATGTTGTTTAGACCTCCTATCACACATTCCTAAAGAAATTTCGCATCAAAGTGGTCTATCTTCATGCGCCCAGACTGGGGAGGTGAAGATAAAATTACAGTGTACACAAAAAGTTATGTTCATATTTTTGCTTGGAGTAATGGATGAAACTGAAAACTTAAAAATGTGTTTGTTCTGATCCCAAATAAACACATAAAACTATGTTCTTAAATGCACATGGCAATCATGTTGTTTTGATAGTAAGCACGGGATATTACAGCATGTATAGTTGTCGCCACATCGTATGGCACGTGTTTATGTTTTGTTTAACGTTCAATTACATTTGAACAAAATAAAAACATTGTGCCATACGATGTGGCGACAACTGTAGTTTGTATTACCCACATAATAATTATATGCCACATAACTTTTGGGTGTAAACTGTACTTTTATTGGCACTTCTTCGATAGACACAAATCTGTCCTACTTTGGTGTTTTTTACCATTCCAGAAATGATCAAAAAGGCTGATTATGGTTGGTTTAAAAAAAATACGGTGATAAATACTGGGAAATGTAAGGTTTTGTTCTTTTAGTTAATTTCCTATTCATTCCAATGTAACCGAAAACAGTCTTGGTGCATGAAAATAGACCACTTTGATGGGAAATTTCTTTGGGAATGGATGACAGGAGGTCTAAGTAACCCATATGCCCAAAAACTTTGGTTTCTCGACACCAATACATTTCACCGCAATTTGACTTTTTGCTCTTTTCTTTCAATTTCGCTATTGCCCGATCGGGCAAGATTGCCTGATTGGGCAATATTGCCCGATCGGCAAATTTCACCAACCTGTTAGAGGGGCACTTCTATGGATGTTAGAAAGGGGCATTTACAAAGCCATAGTAAAAATAATACGGAAAAAGAAATGAAGCATGTAAAAGAGGCTTTGAATGGAATTTCTCCAATTCTGTCAACGGAAATGACCATATTTTTGTTTTCATAGACAACTACAAAACCTGTTGACATGATGAAACTCTTCATTTTGAAAATAACACACAAAAAGAAAGGGTCACCGATTTAGGTCAGTCACCAAAACAGGGCAGTGTACGATACAGATACTTCATTGCACATCCGGATTTTTGTTAAACAATACGCGTGGCATTTTGTTATACTTCTCTTTCCATCTTTTTTAGCTTTACTTTTCGAAGAAAATGAGAGCTTATACTGTCACCCGGGCGTTGGCGTCGGCGTTGCAACAAAGGTTAAAGGTTTTTCAAACATCAATAACTTCCATACTATCAAAGGGATTCAACCCAAACTTGGAATACTTATTCACCATCACACCCTCTACCTTACCTTTAGGGCCCATGACCCTGGCTCCACTATATTTGGAGTTATGCCCCCTTTATACTAAGCAACTTAGAAAGTCGAGCGCGCTGTCTTTGGACAGCTCTTGTTAGATCTAAATGATGCACTCAAATGGAAGTTTCTAAGGTATGTAGATCTAGATATGATTTATAATACGCACGAAAATATCAGTTTTATCGATCATTATTTTCAAATGGTATGAACGCAAGTGCACAAAGACATAAAAATTTGCGCGCATGTAGCGTTAAGGACACATGTCCGAGTTGACGACGCAATCCCAGTTAAAGTGGACAATTGACTAAAAAATTTTCGAAATTTTTCATTATACCATACACTCATTCTGGGCAAATTTTCTTCATGGATCACATCTTCTGCGCAAATTTCTCTAGTTTTGTCAGCTGGGCTTGTTTAGTTTTGGATTTACAGACTGTTAAATGATCAGATGTGTGCATCAAAAACTACATGTTTTAAATAGACCCCTTTGTGAAATGTGTGTCTAATTTCACATTAAGTAATGCCTAAAGGATAACAAAACCGATACATTTTGATGAGTATTTGTGTGTAAAATGTGAATCAATTGACAATATGCCTGAATATGGGTGAAAATGGCGAATTGTACCGATGAGAATGAAAATACAAAACGGCCATCCTTGTCACGATTCCTTTATTTTAGAACGTTGACTACTTCCAACTTTTCTAAAATGCACTAAGCAACCTTTAATTTTCTCTCGAATTATTAAACAAAAGCAATGAGTTATTCCCTTAATCGATATACGGAAATGGATTTAGTCAATGACCTATTACAAATCAACAATAGTTTAAAACTGGTCTGTTCCGAACGTAACTAGAGCTTGTCCCATACCTAATATGCTTTCTTTTCTTTAACATCCCAGCCGCTGTATAATAACCTTTTCAATGAAATATCAATATTATAAGGCAATATCCATTTGCCAGACACTTTGTCAAAAAAATATTATGAAATGAATAAATGAAAATAAATACAAGCCTATAAGCTATCTTGGTGTGTTGTTTTACCAATTCAAATTTCCTAGCCAAATAAATTTCAATTTATAAAAGTTAAGATGTTCGTATTGTTATGACACATGAGTTATACATGTGTAATAACTTCTTAATTAAAGTGAAATGTTATCAAAAATTTGCTGGACATCCGTAATTCTGATGGATCCAAAGTACGAAAACGTACGGGACAATTTTTATGAGGGAAAGAAACGCTGAAATAAACTATTTTAATGCATCAATCTAGTGTAATGTCAGGGCTAGCGCTGGCTCAAAAAAAGTTTGAGCCACTGCTTGAGCCACTTTGAAAAATTTTGAGCCACATTGGTGCCTTTTGAGCCAATTACTTATTTTTTGTGGGGGTGGGGGGTGCGGTGGTTTTTCATCAATTAGTACTTTGTAGATGAGACTTAGACACTATAGAACAGTGATGTAAAAAGAAATAACTTAAGGCTTGAAATAAACATGATGTTCTTTGGTTTTGGGCCATATTTTGTGGGGTTCACTTTGCTAATGACAATGGATCACAAAAGTCAATGAATGACAAGCAGCTTCTTCTTTTTCCACTATGTTTTCTCTAAACAAAAAGTTTGATCAGGTTCTGGAGTCTTTGGTGTTTTTCGCTAAAAGCTGTGTGTTTTGGATTTTTTTTATTTTTTTTTTGAGAAAGCCTTTTCATTACTGTAGATTACATCTAGTGGTGAAGAAGTCCTGTTCATCAGCTTAAACCCTTTCCCAAACAATGCAGTTTGAGAGTGATCCAATTCTAAAGCTGTTTCAGACAAAACATTTTGTAAATGAATGGTTGATGGTAAAAATAGGATTTCCTTTGTAATATTATACCTTAAATTTTGAAGCAAAAGGACCAAATTCTGATTACCAGTATTCAATTCTTTTGCTTTAATGTTTTCCCTATCATTCTCTTTTTCGGTAGTCAAAACTTCACTTGGGAAAGGATTCATTCAGAAGTCGCAATACATTGCTTTTTAACTCTGTTGAAACCCTTCATATTTAAGTCATCTGCTTTCCATTCTGTTTTTATTTCTTTTTAAAAAAATCCTGCAAACTTATTTATCTTTGATTTACAGATCATAAAGATTAAAGATCCCGAAATATGTTCAACATTGCTAATCTAGATCTAAATTCTAGTCACCAACTTTATTTTTTACAAACTGTCATTTTATCTACACGAAAATCAGATAGCCATAATTGTTATCAATTAATAAAGTACCTTGCTTTACAAATGATAATCCAGTAAAAGTCTTTAATCTGCATTAATAAGGGTTAAATATATTACTGTCGAGTGAGATAAACACCGAGTGTTTTACTGGAATGGGTTAACAACTTTACATCGAGTGTGTACTGGGTAGATCTATGCAGGGGTTTAAAGGTCACGAGTATTGATTTTCTGTGTATCTTATCTTTAGACACTTGCATAATTTGCACTGTAATCGAGGACTGGCGAGAACTTGTTAATCCAGAAGTTTGACAGGTAAACAATTAGAGCCACACTTCACACCCTTGGAGCCACCCTTTGAGCCATTTTCATTTTTCTTGAGCCACTTTATCAAAATTGTCGCCAATGGCTCAAGTGGCGATCGCCAGCGCGAGCCCTGAATGTACATGGGTATGAATATACTCCTATATATCAACAAAACACCGGCATATTTTGTGGAACTTTCCTCAATATAGTAAAAATAGTATCAATTAAGCGTAATTATTAGCTCACCTGAGCACGAAGTGCTCAAGGTGAGCTATTGTGATCGGTTTTTGTCCGTCGTCCGTCTGTCCGTCTGTATGTCCGTCCGTCCGTACGTCCGTACGTCTGTCCGTCCGTCTGTCAACAATTTGGTGTTTACACTCTAGCATCCACAAATATTAGCCAATCTTAGCCAAACTTGGTCAAAACATGTATAATCTTGAGCTCTAGGATGAGTTCGAATTTGGGTCAGATCGGACCAGAAAGTCCGGAGTTATCTGCCCTTGAATGTAAAAAAAAGCTACTTTTGACATTGTTTACACTCTAGCATCTACAAATATTGACCAATCAATACAAAAGTTATACACAATATTGGTTACCATAAGATCTCGGATGAGGTTGATTTTTGGTCAGATTGGACTAGAAAGTCAGGAGTTATCTGCCCTTGAATTTGACAAAATTGTCGTTTTTGACCGTTTTCGACTTTGTTTACACTATAGCATCTACAATTATAAACTAATCAAGACAAAACTTTAATACAATATTAGTGACCATAAGATCTTGAATGAGTTCGATTTTGGGTGAGATCGGACCAGAAAGTCAGGAGTTATCTGCCCTTGAATGTAAAAAATAGCTACTTTTGACATTGTTTACACTCTAGCATCTACAAACATTGACCAATCAATACAAAAGTTGGACACAATGTTGGTGACCATAAGATCTCGGATGAACTTGATTTTTAATTTGATCTGACCAGAAAGTCATGGGTTATCTGCCCTTGAATTTTACAAAATTGTCGTTTTTGACCGTTTTCAACTTTGTTTACACTATAACATCTACAGTTATTGACCAATCAAGACAAAACTTTAACACAATATTAGTGACCATAAGATCTTGGATTAGTTCGATTTTGGGTCAGATCGGACCAGAAAGTCAGAAGTTATCTGCCCTTGAATGAAAAAAGCTACTTTTGACATTGTTTACACTCTAGCATATATCAACAAATATTGACCAATCTATACAAAAATTGGACACAATGTTGGTGACCTTATATAAGATTTTGGATGAGTTTTTGTTTTGGTTTGATCGGACCAGAATGTCCTGAGTTATCTGCCCTTGAATTTGACAAAATTGCTGTTTTCGACTTTGTTTTTACTCTAACCACAAAATTAATGGTGACCAATCAAGACAAAACTTTGATCTTGGATGTAATGGTTATCATCAGTTGCTGAGTTATCTGCCCTTGAAATGGACAAAATTCTCATTTTTGACTTTGTTTTCACTCTTTACAACCAGTATATAGACCTATAAAGACGAAACAGGGACATAATGTTGATGACCATAAGTTTGTTTTCAGTCTTAATGTCACAAATATTAATTGATTCAAACATAACTGTGGCTCATATCATCTTGGTTCAGGTGAGCGATATAGGACCATCATGGTCCTCTTGTAATACCATAACATAGGAGACTAGTACGAGTACGTGTACAGTCTATTATGTGCATTAAAAGTCTATTTTGCTTAAACTGGAGTCCTTAAGGAACCCCAAAACACATAAATAAAGCAAAGAAAACATTCCATTTCAGCAATTTAAAAACTGAAAACTAAAAATTGCCTCGAACTTTATGGACTCGTACGTCACTTTTTAATGTGTACTCAATTTTATTTGGCCTGCTGTATCAATGCTATTATAGTAATCGGCATAATTCTTTTTATCTCGACTTTTCGAAGAAAATGAGAGCTTATACTGTCACCCGGGCGTCGGCGTTGGCGTTGCAACCAAGGTTAAAGTTTTTTCAAACATCAATTACTTCCATACTATCAAAGGGATTCAACCCAAACTTGGAATACTTATTCACCATCACACCCTCTGCCTTACTACTAGTAGGCCTATAGGGCCCATGACCCTGGCTCCATTATATTTGGAGTTATGCCCCCTTTATACTAAGCAACTTAGAAAGTCGAGCGCGCTGTCTTCGGACAGCTCTTGTTATCATATTTGAAGACATTTTGAATAGTGATGTTACTTGAAGATTCAAACTATTTATAGTTACCCATTTTTTACTACAGCTACTTTAGTTCATGCCTCGTACGTTACGGGGTTAAAATTACGGTAAATTGTTTAAGAATGATGTTGATTTTTTAAAAATATTGACAAAGGTATATCAAAATACTACTTTATTTTGATAATATATATGTTGGAGGCCACATTGGAATCTAGGCCGATCCGGAATCAGCCTAGTCCAGATTGGAATTCTACTCTGGCCTAGTCCAAAGTGGAATTCTGATATGGACTAGTCCGATCTGGAATCGGCCTAGAAAGTTTCTAGTCCAGATGAGAATTCCAATCTGGCTAGGCCAATTCGGAATCTGCCTAGACCAGATTGGAATTGGTTCTTAACAGTGATTTGGCATTAATAACCACTTCTCTTTTTAAACAATTTGAATTTTACACACTACACCGTTTTGTTCGAAAAATAGTTTAAATAAGCCTATTCTACTATGAGTTTCAAAAAATCATAAAATATTCAACAACAACAATAATAATCTTTCCCAAACAAGACATTAAATTACTAAAATATCAAACAAATAATAACAATAGCCGTTCCGAAAATGTACTTAAAAATTCTTCTGTTCGTGTATTTATTTCTCAATGTTAATGATGTTTTGTTAATTGTTTTCATTTATTTCTGCAATAGAACTATATCATACGTTCAAAGTTAAACGAAAATCGATACAAATATTTTGATTTATTTGAGGTAGGATACTTGTATTGTATATCTATTCATAGAAACAACTTACACACTTCGATAGTCACATTTATCTACCCGATTCCTCTATATCTGATTATGGGTATGGTCTCTCATTATTAAAGATTTTAAATCGTTTATAGGCCGAAATATTTGTATCTTAATGACTGGAGAATGGTAACAACAACACAAAATACCGACTTGAATGCTGAGATTAAGCCATATGTTTTCATTTCTAATCTGCTGAGAAGAGAAATAAGTATACAAACCATCTTAATCTGCTGAGAAGAGAAATAAGTATACAAACCAATCATCTTTTTGATACCTTTAATCTGCAACCTGTTTTAATATGCAGTTCTGATAAGAAGTGATTAATTACATCATTATAATATATTATATATTTGAGCTGGGATCTGGAAAAACGTCCCTTAAAGCATTTTTAAAAATTGAGTTTCAAGATCAGCCTGTTGTCAAATGCAGTCCAATGTGCATCCATGCTGCTATCTTTAAGTTACTACAGGTCACGAAGAAGCTATTAGAGAACAACATATATCCTGATCAGACTGTGCGTATGCACAGGCTGATCTGGATCTATGTTGGGCTCAAAAAGCCTTATTGGACGTTTTTCCAGATCATGTCTCATTTAAATTTTGCATCATTTGGTTTTAAATTTCCAAAGCTGTTATCATAGGCTAACTTATATACTTTTTTAAATTCTGAAATATATGTGATGGAGTTATATTGGATATAACACGGAAAATGAATGACTATGGAAAAGTGTAAAATGGATTGTAGCCAGGAAATAAAGTACAATCAGGCAATACAAGCCTTACTGTACTGTGGACACTTCATCTAAAGATATTGTTTAACCCTTCCCAAAATGACACATTGTTGTGATTGTTCAAATGTTAAGTTGCCGTTGATTGAAAAATGAAGTCTATCAATAAAACTGAAAACTTGCAAAAGCATTTAAACATTTAGCGAAGGAAAGAAAAATTGGTCATCATTTTTTCTCGCATTGTCTTGAAAAGCCTTTTACTAGGACTTGTTAAGAAAATGATTAATTACCAAAAACTAGAATCCAATATTTATCACCGTAGAAAAACAAGAAATTGCTCTAAACGCTATTTTAACTGTTCCTTGCCTTTAAGGTATGCAAACCAATTTAATGTTTAGTTTATTGAATCAAACATCTGCTAATATTTTCAAGTTTCTTCATTTTTAATTTCATTTTCGGAATGGATTCCAAACTGGCCTAGGCAGATTCTAGATCGGCCTAGCCAGATTGGAATTCCATTATGGCCTAGACCAATCCAGAATCTGCCTAGACCAAACTAGAATTCTAATCTGGACTAGTCTAAACTAGAATTCCAGTTTGGCCTAGACCAATTCTGGATCGGTCCAGGCCGATTCCGGATCGGCCTAGATTCCAATCTGGACTCCGACATATATTTATACTAATGTACATTACGCTAGATTAATGCATTAAATGTAGATTTATGTCAGTGTTTCTTACCTTTAAAGAAAGTGTCCCGTACGTTTTTGAATTTTGGAGACAACCACTCGAGGCTGTTCTAAAAATTTTGGATTACATTTTTCATATAAATCTTTGTATCGTTTTGGAGCTCTATGTTTTCTGTACAAGATTTGGGCAGTTCTGTTAGGATAATTTATTGTTAACATTGACATTTTTGGTTTGAAAGTTAGAATTTATACACGGAGACATCGGTTTTTCGTACCCCCTAGTTTGGTTGTTACATGATTTTCATAAGAAATGGAGTTCTTACGAACGTAAATTATAGATAAATATTTTAGTTATAGGTGTTGGATGAAAATAAATGTGATGGGCTTTTATATAATGTTGACTATTTGCAGCTAGTACATTTTAAAGGCCGGAGACATCAATTGTCCCATTTAACTGGGATTGTGTCTAACACGACGTCCGAAAGTACCCTACATTGCTCTACAATAGATCTATCACTGGTTATGTTTATCCATTTGCATTGCATGTAAACAAAAAAGACATATACGAGGGGTGATCAAAAAGTTCCCGGAAAAATGTTCTGATTTCTTTATTGATAGTCCAATTTTCACCAAATTTGAACTATAAAAGCATGATCAATTTTCTAATATGCATGTATTTTATATTTTATGACATGCAATAAAAAGAGATTTTATCGTTCTTATGGCAACGTCACTGACGTCAACCCGGCCCAGCTTCTGACGACGTCAACTCAAACAACGTTTTCTTCACATGCCCGGTTTAACAAACACTGTACTTACAAATAGCATGTCCGCATAATCTTTTTCGAAGTATCCCTATTAAAAGAAAATACATTTTCTCCATCTAGTAGCCCAGGACCGGAATAACTTTTGGTAACCATATTCTGGTAAATCAGCGATGGATCGTTGCACGGCCTGTGCTAGTTGAGACAGCTCCCCGACGTGCTGACACCTAAGATTTTTCTTCATTGCAGGAAAAAGGTAGAATTTGCAGGGGGGGCAGGTCGGGGCTATAAGGCGGATGTTCAAGCATCTCAAAGCCCAGGTCTTGGATGACTTTCTGGTTTGATGCAGCATGGTGGCTGGGAGCATTGTCTTGGTGGAAAAGGACCTGTTTCTCTGGATTGGTCCTTTTCTTTCGCATCGCCCGCATGCAATCACGTCTATTTAACATGTTTGGAATCAATCGTGCACAAAGGCGACGCATATTCAAGTTTTGATTGATTATATTAAACACAATACGATAGCTAATCTCAACTTTGTCTTGTAACTCGCGGATGGTGACTCGCCGGTCTAAATCGTACAACGTCTTAATCTGTTCGACGAATGATGACGTTACCGACGTCGGACACCCTAATCTCTGCGCATCGTCTGCTGTGTCTTTTCGGCCACTCTGAAAAGGTTGGCACCAATCATATACAACTGATATTTTCATTGAGGCATCACCATAGACATTGCGCAACATTTCAATAGTTTTGGTTATCGAAATTTTAATTCCCGCACACAGTTTGACCGCTGTTCTCTGCTCTCTACTCATGTTTGCTACTCACACTCTTTAAAATGGCTGCCACAATAAAAAATGACGTCTCATTTACATTTGTCGTCAGTTATATAGTGCCTTCTAATGGAGCATTAAATATGCGAAGTTTAGACGACGTACGCTAAAGAACGAGCGAATGATAATACTTTATATAAACGCTTATTTCACAAAAATAGTATGATTTTGGGCCGGGTCGACGTCATAGACGTTGCTGTGGCAACGGTAATGTCGTTTTATAAAGCATGTCATTGATTTTAATTTGCGTCCAAACCAGAAAATGATTGATCCTTGTACAGTTCAAATTTGGCGAAAAAAAGACCATAAATAAAGAAATTAGAGCATTTTTCCGGGAACTTTTTGATCACCCCTCGTAAATGTACAAATAAAGGCTGTAAATGGCAGTTTTCGGTGTCATGTCATTGAAAATCATTGTGCGGTTTATTAGTTAAAACGCTGCAGCATTTTTCGACATTATCTTTTCCAGCTACAGTGTTTTATGAGAACTTGTTTGATAAATTAATCGATTGCACTGGGCTTTACGGCACATTTAAACTTTTATCATCATCATCATCATCATCATCATCATCATCTTCATCATCATCATCATCATCATCATCATTTTGATCGTTATCTTGGAGTTTCACCGGTAAGATTGTCGTTATGCATTCTTAAATTTGGTACAGGTCGTGAATAAGCTATTTTAAATGATAACAAGATGGATCGTGATCAGACAGTGAACATGCAAAGTCTAATCTGGATCCATGTTGGTCGCAAAAGCCTAAATGAACTTTTCCAGATCTATACTGAAATGTTTGTCATTACCATTATCACCATTTATTCTAAGGAGGATCCAATGTTTCACACATCCCAGGCCCGTACGAACAGGGGAACTAAGCCCCCTGCCCCCCTCATAGTTGGCAAAAATGCCGAATTTTCATCATTTCACATTTAAAACTTATGGAAAATCTAATTTAGTCCCCTCAATATTAGACACTGGCCCAGACAGGGCCCATATGGAATCGCTTCCTACGGGCATGCATTCTAAAGTATACTAACGGAAAAAGGTAACTGTGCGCATTTCCATTTTGATTAACACCTTGACTGCATAGGTACATGAATAAAATTTTACAAATGCACATTTAATCTTTTACTTTCAATAATTGTCAATTTATTACTATACTTGTTATTACCATAACAATTCCTGAAAGTGAATAAGGGTAAGATTCGCGTTTACAATATTGTACATCACCCACAAAATCATTGTTTGGGAAAGGGTTCAAATGTTTCACTCATGGGAAAGGATAATGATATTTTTCCTTTTAAGGCATCTATCAATAGGAAGAACACATGAATAAAAGATATCGGTAATGGCAATCAATTGTGTGCTAAAAATAGACTTGGTTAACTGTACTGTTTTTATAAACCGTCGGTATTGGTATAAGATGTAGATGTCGTAACTACAGCTTCAAACAAGTTCTAGTTACGACGTTTTACATTTACGGAATGCCATCGTTTGTCCGAAATTACATCACTGTTTTCTTGATAAAATTGATCCCTATTCAAAGACGAAGCAATGATATACATTATGTATTTCCGAAACAGTATCCCCATCAGAAGGGTTTGGAAAAACATTGAATCAAAAGAAGAATAGATCTATACTGAAAATAATTTGGCTCTTTTTTCTTAATATTTTTCTTTCATATTTTTTTTATTTAGTACACACATTTTAACTTCTCAACATATAAAATTAATGTATTTTGACATCTAGAGCAGTCAGCCAGACAAATTGATGTACTGGTGGAAAAACGGACGGACGGGCAAATGAAGCACTATCTTTATGGTGGTCATTACTGAAAGCCTTCTAATTGGGGGCTGCAATACCAGATATTGTTTTGGAAATGATTAGTGTATACCATTAATTTGTCTTTTAAAAAGAATAAAGGGGGTGTCTCGCGGATAGGAAAATAGTCTGCCCACGCTCAGAATTTAATGAAATTTGGTGTGAAGTTAGTACACTAGATAACAGTTCATATTCATGAAATGTTTCAAATCGCACATTCCAGAAAACAATTTCTTCGGAATTTTAAGTTTTCACCATGAAAAAAGAGGGTACCCTGATTAAAACAGTGTGCTAGCGTTCTGGTTGTTAGTTTCATCACATACTTTATTCTAAAAATAATGCACAGTGGTCCGTGATCCTGTTATAAACAAAAAAACATATAATATGTACAAAAAATATTTTATATCAACTGATGTTAGGGGTCAACCCAAAATTTCATAGTTTTTAAATAATTTAAGCAAATTCTGTTCTAAAATTTACTTTGTTCCAGATTTTGTCAAGATATGAAAATCATGTAAAAGTTGCCCACAAATATACTCATGATTATAGTGAAATATCAAGAAAAAATAAAACCGGTAACAGGTTGCTTTTGGACTTTCCACCTGCATGGTACACATTTCCAAGAATGGACAAAAATAAGATTTTTTAAAAAATGACATTTTCAAATGTTTTTTTTAACTTTTTTGGTTATCTTACTTTACCTTGGGGCAAATCAAGATGTAAGATATTGTTTCGGTCATTTCCTGTCATCTGACTGTGTGTCTGTCTGTCTGTCTGATGGCACTTTCTCAAAAATTTCTTTTTCTCCCAATCTAATATGTAAATCTTTTTGAAACTCGATAAAAAGTATCCTTAGGTAAAGGGGGTACAAAGCTTTGTATTAGAATTTCTTTTTGTCAAAAACTTTTGTTGTTGTGGCAGCATAAAAGGGGCAACATTTCATATAATAAAAATTAGCTATTTTTGTAAAGCTTTACTCAGCCATGAGGTTTTATATTTTGTATGTAAGTTTGCTAGGGGGTAGACTTAATGGTTGGTTACAATATTTTAGGTCTTGTCCCAGGTGTACCTACTTTACAAAAAAGGGAGGAAATTTTCTATAAAAATCATTTCAAATTATTCAAGTCAGCCATGATTCATGAAAGCTAACAGCAAGAGTTAATCATATGACATCTTGGAAATGTGTATAAATTGTGTGTGAATACAGGTAAAGCTATGGTCAGAAAAATAATTTGCAGAAATAATTGCACCCTGTTTTATCCCAATAGGGCCATGTTTTGAAATGAAAAAGTACATTTTCAACTGTGTAACTGAAAAGAATATAGTCCCGTAACAGTCTTTTACTGATCATGGGGGCATTCCATATCATGTAAGTCTGTTAGTGGGGCTAAGAGCAAAAACATTTGGTTCTAGAAGGGCAACTTTTGGTGCTTTACCGTAGCGGTTCTAGGCATCTTTTCAATTTCATAACATTTGGTTTGACCTTTATTGCATGTCATAGTGTCACTAAAGATTGTACATAGACATTGTGACCAAATAGTAAAGAAAACTGGCAATGTGTATATGTATGCCTATTTTGGCTTCCATACATGTAATTTTGTAAATAAGTTATATTTATATTTAATCTATATTTGTTTTCATTGAGTTTTTGGGCATGACTATTGCTTTAGGTTTGTACTGTATGCTACATATAATTTTACTGAATAAAAAAATGTTTTTAGGAGGGCAATCAAATTTTGACTGAATACAAATTTTGAACCAAAATATCACCTTCATCAATAATATGTATTATATGACATTGTTACCAGTTTTGGATTTCTATATAATTTAGCTCAAAGTAAGAGGAAACATGTAGCATGTTTTTGTGATAACATGGAATCTTGACAAAGACTCCAACACACTTACCTTTGGGATTCAATTTTGCTCTTATCCGAAATTTTACAGAAAAATATGCATATTTTAATGATTAATTCAATAAAAAAACATTCATATTAATTTCCTCAAATACCTTTTCTGGTATGAATTGAATGCCTTATGTATCTCAGAGCAAATTCAATTGACAGATTTTGAAAAAAACATAAGACTAAGGTTTTGGGACACATGAAAATGGGGCCATGTTTCATGTCATAGTTGGAATAAGCCAAGGGGGCTTTTTGGAATCCAGATTGGATTATCTAAGATACTAATTGCATTTTCATAGCTTGTATCTTGTCCTTTATCACCATGCAGAATTAAAAGAAAATTCATGCGTGAGCAGATTTGAGACACCCTCTTTATCTACAATATATAGACCTAGTGAGGTTTTTTCCGACAAACACTAGTGCTTCGTCGGTGTAAATCTTAAACGTCACAAACGCAACTTTATTGATGCTTTAGTTACGGTATTTTAAAACAACACCTACGATTTATCCATATTTAACCGAAAACCCATTCTATTGTTAGGACAAAAGTCATTGCAATTCTAACAGCCATTGAAAATGTTCACGGTATCACAAATAAACCGTACCAGTCCCCTTCAAAAAACGTTAACTACGATTTTCACGTCGCAAAAAAACTTGTACTCCAAGAATTGTAATACCAACTTCAGAATCAGTCAGAGAAATAAAATAACAAAACTAACAATAGCCTCCAAGTGTCCTTCCGATTCGTCCATATTGTTTTGGACGGATAAACAGGTGCAAATCGTTGTGAACATGCTCAAACTAGTAAAACTGGTTTTTAAACGCGCATTTAAACAATAAGTATCTGTACCTTGTAGTCGCGAAAAACGTTCCTCGCTTTGTCCAAGTTCACCACCAGTGAGATCTATCAGATCTAGCAATGAATTATGCAATGAAAAGAGTTTACCGTAATGTTTTGATAAATCGTCGGTGTTTCTATTTAATTTCATATCTAAAGCTTCAATCAAGCTGTAATACTTGCGACGTTTTAGATTTATACCGACGAAATACAGTATTTTTGTTTTTCCGAAATTACGTCACAGTTTTCTTGATAAATTGATCCTTATTCATTGGTGCGGAAATGTTCCTTTAATAATCTATATATTTTCTTCTTTTTTTAGCTCGACTTTTCGAAGAAAATGAGAGCTTATACTGTCACCCGGGCGTCTTTGTCGGCGTTGGCGTCGGTGTTGCAACAAAGGTTAAAGTTTTTTCAAACATCAATGACTTCCATACTATCAAAGGGATTCAACCCAAACTTGGAATACTTATTCACCATCACACCCTCTACCTTACTACCAGGGCCCATGACCCTGGCTCCACTATATTTAGAGTTATGCCCCCTTCATACTAAGCAACTTAGAAAGTTGAGCGCGCTGTCTTCGGACAGCTCTTGTTACATAGATAGATCTACTGTCATCTGTGAATGTTTCATTCTTTAACCCATTAGATCTACCAGACAGATTTTTGGACTGCTTCAATTTAGAAGATGTTGCAGATGACAATTTCAAGTTGATGAAATTTTGAAATTCTTTCATTTTAGGTTAGAAAATGAAGAAATGGGGAATTATGTTATCTAGTTAACCTTGACGTAATTTCGGACAAACATTGGTATTTTGTAGGTGTTGTTTAAAATCTAGTAACTACGGCTTAACCCTTTCCCAAACAGCGATTTTTTACTGTTCAATTTGAACGACAAAACTCTGGTTGGTAAAGATAAGATTTGTGTATAAGATAGCACAGAAAATATTGAGACAAAATGAAATTCTTTTGTCTAAATGTTTTCCCAAGCCTTTTCTGTTAGGCACGTCAAATCCAGGTCTTGTTTGGGAAAGGGTTAATTCAAGCAGTAGTTACAAGATTTTATAACAACAACGACTGTTTATCTAAACATAACGGTAAACCCAGTTTATCTATAGCACACAATTCTTTGCTATTGCTTAATTGAGCAAAAGCCGGCTGTCAATCAAAACCATCTATAAGCCAATGGACGATCAGAAAAATGCCACAACCCCAACCGTTCTTAAAACCCTTTTATTCGCCTGATTCCAAAGGGGGGGTGGGGGTGTTAGGACTCCCCTCTGGATCCGTACATGCAGATAAGTGTCATACCACGAAGGGCTAAATATAACAACGTTTTGTCATGGCACATAGGGACGAATGCCGCAGCTTATTTGGGACATAACCAGTAATCTTTTTGATAACCCCTTTTTAGCCAAATTCCAGGGGGTCACGACCCCCGACCGCCCCTCTGGATCCGCGCATAAATACTATCGTTTGTCCAAAATTAAGTCACTGCATTTACATGATAAGGTTCATCCTTATTGGAGCTGTCTAAAATTTTGCTGCTTGGGGAAGGGTTTTAAGGACAGATCCTCCATTTATTTCCCACGGTAAGATTTTTTTTTATTTTTTCTGTACTGATATTTAAATATATGAGAAGTAAAAAAATGACTTAAAAACTATAGGTCACCAAGCGAATTAAAAAGTTATTGAATTTCAAGGGAGACTACTCTTGTCTAAAATTGCAAAAATGAGGTATCACTTAAATACCCACTAAACAGGTGTTCGAAATGACTAGGATTACATAAATAAGTCTTTATTGTGTTCAATATGTTTTATTCTGTCTAAATGAGTATCAATTTGGGAAAATCTAGTGATGATTTTGAAATTTTTAGTAAAAAATTCTTTCAAAAGTAGCTGAAATTGCTCTTTTTTCGCAACGTTTCTGATAATAAAAAATATTCCAGCGGTAAGAATTTTTTCCTTTTCGGTATAGACATAGTGCTTGGTCATACCTACAAAAACAAAAAAAGAAAAACATATCAAACCAAGCGTTTTTCTTAGTTAAAAGTAAAATTTGGTTTACTTTTTATAGCTCTGTCCGAAATTATTTCACTACTTCTATCTAATTTCTTCCTTATTACCGGCTTTAGGTAATAAAAAGTGTCGTCTTTTGTGTCCATCTGAAGCGGACTAGCTCATAAAGACACCACTTTGCTTTTATCGTCCCGATTCCTATCGCTAACGCCACATTTTGAATGCGTAACAGAAAGGGAAATGTACCATCCGAGTACTATTACACTTTAATTGACCAAACAGAGAAAATTGAAATAACCGTAAAGGGTCTTGTCATTTATCAACCAAACATTAACTAAATGTAAGAAATACATTTTCTGAAAAAGGCCAATTACTGAAACAGCTTTATTTCGTTATTTAGGATATGCGCAGTAAGTTGCGCAGTAACAACTGGAGGATCTGTCCTTAAGTGATTTGTGTTCACCATCTAATACATCACATTTCAGATATCTACAGACTACAGTGTACATGAGATTTGATTGACAGATTGAGCTGTGAAACAAACATGGGTAGGTAATTTTTGTATTTTACACAGGCAGAATAATTCAATAGCAATGAATTTGTGCTAAAAATAGATAGGGTTTACTGTTATGATTTGAGAAACCGTCAGTGTTATTATAAAATCTCGAAACTACGGCTTATCAAGCGGTAAACTGGTAGCAGTTGTATATGTTGTATAACCTCTGCAACATAGTGTATCAGAGACGGGAACTAGACTAATCAAGCCGTAGTCAGGAGATTTTATAAGGACACCTATGAAATGCTATTGTTTGTCCGAAATAACCGAAACATCATGGTTAATTGAATAATATACCAGGTAATTCCCTATTATAGTGGTACCATCAACATTGAGACTCAAATGTACTTTTAACTATTGACTGTCCTACGTGAGAGGGGTGTTGTGATTACATCTAACGGTAAACGCCTTCTTAAAACTACGGCGTTTACATACCTGGTTTACCTGTTCAATTTGACTCGTCTGTCCAGAGGTCATGGTTTATTTATAGTGCACAAGTAGCCCTTCTCATGTTGTTCAAGTCATATTTCTATTGTGACCAAAGTAAAGCTTTGACGGACAATAACATGTAAGATCATTTTATAGATCTTACGTTAAATGGGCTCTTGCTTACCTAAAGATAACAATGGCGATGAATTTTGAGCTAAAAATAGACTTGGTTTATCATTATATTTTGATAAACCTTCTGTGTTGTTATAAAATGTCGTATTTACGGATTGAATCAATCCGTAGTTACGAGATTTTAGAGCAGGTCTACAAAATACTTTTGTTTGTCCGAAATTATGTAACTGTTAACTGAATAAAATCATTCCCTTTTATAATTTAGGAAAAAAATAGACAAGTATTTTAGTAATATGATATGGACTAAACCATTGAACCCTTTCTTGTTCACAAATAGCAAACTTTTCATTTAGTTTTTTGAAAGGAGTTGTGAACGACATGTGTCAAACGTAAGAAATATGTATGCAATACCATTGAAAATATTGACTGAAAAAAATGCTGATTATCAGCAATTTCTTCTTTTCTGTGAGTGCTTTCAAACTATTTCTAATAGGGACGTCAAAATCAGAAAATCGGGTCTGTTTTGGAAAAGGGTTACTGCATGGAAATTGCAAAGCTAGACAATTGTCCTATTTGAATGGCAAAAAGTTGTCAATTTGCCATACCGGTATTTGTGCTGATATTATAGATATATAATTATTAAGCCTTTCTCAAACAACACAATTTTGACCTATTGAAATTAAAAGGTTCTACAAATGACAACATCATTGGACTGTCAGAATGAATACTTACTTTGATAGGATGGAAAATATTGGGGAAAAGGTAGAAAATGCTGGTAATCAACAGATTCTATCCTTTCTCCAATATTTTCCCAAACTTCTGGATGCATGTACAAGTGTCATTGCTAGGGAAAGGGTTAAAACATATGCAGAGCAAAAGATATTAAAGAGGATGTAATAAAAGGCTCTCAAGGTCAAGTGGGACGATAAAGTGAGAAATGTAGATCTGTACGGTAACCTGCCAAAACTAACAGTCAAGATACGATGACGTATGCAGTTAGCCGGCCACTGTGTTCGTCACCCTGAGCTAGCAGCCAGCAATCTGATCTTATGGCAGCCAAAACATTTGAGACACATGCGAGGACGAGCGAAGACAACCTGGTTGGATACTCTGATGAGGGACAGGGGGCTAAAAGACGTAGCCGAAACACTGATGGAGGACCGAGAAGCATGGAGGTCGACAATGCGTTGTGCCCGTGAAAGCGTCGGCTGACGCCCCGGACTCCGACTTTTCTGTTAGGTGACATCAAAACTAGGTCTTGTCTGGGAAAGGATAGACTGGCTCCCGTCTCACTGATCTGGTCTTTAATAAAAGATATTTAGATATTACACTTCTCATATTTCCTATACTGCAATGTTCTATGTAACTGTGGACTAGTCAGTGAGTTTCTAACTAGAAAGGAGGCAATCTAAGCTAATGAATTAGACATGCAAGAGTTCAGTTCCTTTGGTATTCAAATACAAATTCTCACGGCCTGGGAGCCAGGCTAGGGAAAGGATTAAGATATGAAGAAAGTATAAGAGAGTATCATTATCAGGTTGCAATTTCATGGAGGCTGATCTAGAGCCATGTTCTGTCAAATGCAAAAGGACATTTTTTCCATGTTCAAGTTAATTCATTTACAAATGTATTTGCTATCAATGTTTAACTTTGTGTGAATGTTTTGAAACATGGCCAGAATCTTAATATAAATGTTTTAAATTTTGATAAGAAAATGAATGCAAATTAAGCATTAATCTTATTCTGCTATTTTTAAAGCTACCTGGCGAAGCCATGCAGATCCATACAGGGTGGATAATCATGTGATACAACATTTTCAGAAAGTATTCAATAATTTTATTAACATGGGACCAATTTGAGTTTGGTTTGGAGCAGAGATGGTGGAAAGACCTCGCGCAACGGCTAGACGATTCTAATGAGTACCCAAAACTTAGGGTTTGATAAATGAAACATTGTATTGATTTCAAAAGTTATCACTCCCTCTCATACATAGCTCTGAATTATTTCAGCGTCTGAGAGTGACGGAGAAGAAATGTTGGAGGCAACATACTCCTCCATGGAACAACCTCCTCTCATTAAACAACTACGACAGATTTTGTCTGAATATCCCGATAATGGACAGATTATCAAGGTGGGTAACTCATTGTGTACTGTTGGGGGCAACATACTCCTCCATGGAGCAACCTCCTCTCATTAAACAACTACGACAGATTTTGTCTGAATATCCCGATAACGGACAGATTATCAAGGTGGGTAACTCATTGTGTACTGTTGGAGACAACATACTCCTCCATGGAGCAACCTCCTCTCATTAAACAACTACGACAGATTTTGTCTGAATATCCCGATAATGGACAGATTATCAAGGTGGATAACTCATTGTGTACTGTTGGAGGCAACCTACTCCTCCATGGAGCAACCTCCTCTCATTAAACAACTACGACAGATTTTGTCTGAATATCCCGATAATGGACAGATTATCAAGGTGGGTAACTCATTGTGTACTGTTGGGGACAACATACTCCTCCATGGAGCAACCTCCTCTTATTAAACAACTATGACAGATTTTGTCTGAATATCCCGATAATGGACAGATTATCAAGGTGGGTAACTCATTGTGTACTGTTGGGAGCAACATACACCTCCATGGAGCAACCTCCTCTCATTAAACAACTAAGACAGATTTTGTCTGAATATCCCGATAATGGACAGATTATCAAGGTGGGTAACTCATTGTGTACTGTTTGATACTCCTCCATGGAGCAACCTCCTCTCATTAAACAACTACGACAGATTTTGTCTGAATATCCCGATAATGGACAGATTATCAAGGTGGGTAACTCATTGTGTACTGTTTGGGACAATATACTCCTCCATGGAGCAACCTCCTCTTATTAAACAACTATGACAGATTTTGTCTGAATATCCCGATAATGGACAGATTATCAAGGTGGGTAACTCATTGTGTACTGTTGGAGACAACATACTCCTCCATGGAGCAACCTCCTCTCATTAAACAACTACGACAGATTTTGTCTGAATATCCCGATAATGGACAGATTATCAAGGTGGGTAACTCATTGTGTACTGTTGGGTGCAACATACTCCTCCATGGAACAACCTCCTCTCATTAAACAACTACGACAGATTTTGTCTGAATATCCCGATAATGGACAGATTATCAAGGTGGGTAACTCATTGTGTACTGTTGGAGTTGACATACTCCTCCATGGAGCAACCTCCTCTCATTAAACAACTACGACAGATTTTGTCTGAATATCCCGATAACGGACAGATTATCATGGTGTGTAACTCATTGTGTACAGTTGGGGGTCAACATACTCCTCCATGGAGCAACCTCCTCTCATTAAACAACTATGACAGATTTTGTCTGAATATCCCGATAATGGACAGATTATCAAGGTGTGTAACTCATTGTGTACTGTTGGGGGTGACATACTCCTCCATGGAACAACCTCCTCTCATTAAACAACTACGACAGATTTTGTCTGAATATCCCGATAATGGACAGATTATCAAGGTGGATAACTCATTGTGTACTGTTGGAGGCAACATACTCCTCCATGGAGCAACCTCCTCTTATTAAACAACTACGACAGATTTTGTCTGAATATCCCGATAATGGACAGATTATCATGGTGGGTAAGTCATTGTGTACTGTTGGGGGCAACATACTCCTCCATGGAACAACCTCCTCTCATTAAACAGCTACGACAGATTTTGTCTGAATATCCCGATAATGGACAGATTATCAAGGTGGGTAACTCATTGTGTACTGTTGGAGGCAACATACTCCTCCATGGAACAACCCCCTCTCATTAAACAACTATGACAGATTTTGTCTGAATATCCCGATAATGGACAGATTATCAAGGTGGATAACTCATTGTGTACAGTTGGAGGTGACATACTCCTCCATGGAGCAACCTCCTCTTATTAAACAACTATGACAGATTTTGTCTGAATATCCCGATAATGGACAGATTATCAAGGTAGATAACTCATTGTGTACTGTTGGGTGCAACATACTCCTCCATGGAACAACCTCCTCTCATTAAACAACTATGACAGATTTTGTCTGAATATCCCGATAATGGACAGATTATCAAGGTAGATAACTCATTGTGTACAGTTGGAGGCAACATACTCCTCCATGGAACAACCTCCTCTCATTAAACAACTATGACAGATTTTGTCTGAATATCCCGATAATGGACAGATAATCAAGGTATGTAACTCATTGTGTACAGTTGGGGGTGACATACTCCTCCATGGAACAACCTCCTCTCATTAAACAACTATGACAGATTTTGTCTGAATATCCTGATAATGGACAGATTATCAAGGTAGATAACTCATTGTGTACTGTTGGAGGCAACATACTCCTCCATGGAGCAACCTCCTCTCATTAAACAACTATGACAGATTTTGTCTGAATATCCTGATAATGGACAGATTATCAAGGTAGATAACTCATTGTGTACAGTTGGAGGCAACATACTCCTCCATGGAACAACCTCCTCTCATTAAACAACTACGACAGATTTTGTCTGAATATCCCGATAATGGACAGATTATGAAGGTGGGTAACTCATTGTGTACAGTTGGGGGTCAACATACTCCTCCATGGAGCAACCTCCTCTCATTAAACAACTATGACAGATTTTGTCTGAATATCCCGATAATGGACAGATTATCAAGGTGGGTAACTCATTGTGTACAGTTGGAGGTGACATACTCCTCCATGGAGCAACCTCCTCTCATTAAACAACTACGACAGATTTTGTCTGAATATCCCGATAATGGACAGATTATCAAGGTGAATAACTCATTGTGTACTGTTGGAGGCAACATACTCCTCCATGGAACAACCTCCTCTCATTAAACAACTATGACAGATTTTGTCTGAATATCCTGATAATGGACAGATTATCAAGGTGGGTAACTCATTGTGTACTGTTGGAGGCAACATACTCCTCCATGGAACAACCTCCTCTCATTAAACAACTACGACAGATTTTGTCTGAATATCCCGATAATGGACAGATTATCAAGGTGGGTAACTCATTGTGTACTGTTGGAGGCATCATACTCCTCCATGGAACAACCTCCTCTCATTAAACAACTACGACAGATTTTGTCTGAATATCCCGATAATGGACAGATTATCAAGGTGGGTAACTCATTGTGTACTGTTGGGGGCAACATACTCCTCCATGGAACAACCTCCTCTCATTAAACAACTACGACAGATTTTGTCTGAATATCCCGATAATGGACAGATTATCAAGGTGGATAACTCATTGTGTACTGTTGGAGGCATCATACTCCTCCATGGAACAACCTCCTCTCATTAAACAACTATGACAGATTTTGTCTGAATATCCCGATAATGGACAGATTATCAAGGTGGATAACTCATTGTGTACTGTTGGAGGCATCATACTCCTCCATGGAACAACCTCCTCTTATTAAACAACTACGACAGATTTTGTCTGAATATCCCGATAATGGACAGATTATCAAGGTGGGTAACTCATTGTGTACTGTTGGAGGCATCATACTCCTCCATGGAACAACCTCCTCTCATTAAACAACTACGACAGATTTTGTCTGAATATCCCGATAATGGACAGATTATCAAGGTGGATAACTCATTGTGTACTGTTGGAGGCAACATACTCCTCCATGGAACAACCTCCTCTCATTAAACAACTATGACAGATTTTGTCTGAATATCCCGATAATGGACAGATTATCAAGGTGGATAACTCATTGTGTACTGTTGGAGGCATCATACTCCTCCATGGAACAACCTCCTCTCATTAAACAACTATGACAGATTTTGTCTGAATATCCTGATAATGGACAGATTATCAAGGTGGATAACTCATTGTGTACTGTTGGAAACAACATACTCCTCCATGGAGCAACCTCCTCTTATTAAACAACTATGACAGATTTTGTCTGAATATCCCGATAATGGACAGATTATCAAGGTGGATAACTCATTGTGTACAGTTGGAGGTGACATACTCCTCCATGGAGCAACCTCCTCTCATTAAACAACTACGACAGATTTTGTCTGAATATCCCGATAATGGACAGATTATCAAGGTGGGTAACACATTGTGTACTGTTGGAGGCAACAAACTCCTCCATGGAGCAACCTCCTCTTATTAAACAGCTACGACAGATTTTGTCTGAATATCCCGATAATGGACAGATTATCAAGGTGGGTAAGTCATTGTGTACTGTTGGAGGCAACATACTCCTCCATGGAGCAACCTCCTCTCATTAAACAACTACGACAGATTTTGTCTGAATATCCCAATAATGGACAGATTATCAAGGTGGGTAACTCATTGTGTACTGTTGGAGGCGACATACTCCTCCATGGAGCAACCTCCTCTCTTTTAACAACTAAGACAGATTTTGTCTGAATATCCCGATAATGGACAGATTATCAAGGTGGGTAACTCATTGTGTACTGTTGGAGGTGACATACTCCTCCATGGAGCAACCTCCTCTCATTAAACAACTACGACAGATTTTGTCTGAATATCCCGATAATGGACAGATTATCAAGGTAGATAACTCATTGTGTACTGTTGGGGGTGACATACTCCTCCATGGAACAACCTCCTCTCATTAAACAACTACGACAGATTTTGTCTGAATATCCCGATAATGGACAGATTATCAAGGTAGATAACTCATTGTGTACTGTTGGAGGCAACATACTCCTCAATGGAGCAACCTCCTCTCATTAAACAACTATGACAGATTTTGTCTGAATATCCTGATAATGGACAGATTATCAAGGTGGGTAACTCATTGTGTACTGTTGGAGGCAACATACTCCTCCATGGAACAACCTCCTCTCATTAAACAACTAAGACAGATTTTGTCTGAATATCCCGATAATGGACAGATTATCAAGGTGGGTAACTCATTGTGTACTGTTGGAGGCATCATACTCCTCCATGGAACAACCTCCTCTCATTAAACAACTACGACAGATTTTGTCTGAATATCCCGATAATGGACAGATTATCAAGGTGGGTAACTCATTGTGTACTGTTGGAGGCAACATACTCCTCCATGGTGCAACCTCCTCTCATTAAACAACTATGACAGATTTTGTCTGAATATCCCGATAATGGACAGATTATCATGGTGGGTAAGTCATTGTGTACTGTTGGGGGCAACATACTCCTCCATGGAACAACCTCCTCTCATTAAACAACTACGACAGATTTTGTCTGAATATCCTGATAATGGACAGATTATCAAGGTAGATAACTCATTGTGTACAGTTGGAGGCAACATACTCCTCCATGGAACAACCTCCTCTCATTAAACAACTATGACAGATTTTGTCTGAATATCTCGATAATGGACAGATTATCAAGGTAGATAACTCATTGTGTACTGTTGGGGGTGACATACTCCTCCATGGAGCAACCTCCTCTCATTAAACAACTACGACAGATTTTGTCTGAATATCCCGATAATGGACAGATTATCATGGTGGGTAAGTCATTGTGTACTGTTGGGGGCAACATACTCCTCCATGGAACAACCTCCTCTCATTAAACAACTACGACAGATTTTGTCTGAATATCCTGATAATGGACAGATTATCAAGGTGGGTAACTCATTGTGTACTGTTGGAGGTGACATACTCCTCCATGGAGCAACCTCCTCTCATTAAACAACTACGACAGATTTTGTCTGAATATCCCGATAATGGACAGATTATCAAGGTGGGTAACTCATTGTGTACTGTTGGAGGTGACATACTCCTCCATGGAGCAACCTCCTCTCATTAAACAACTATGACAGATTTTGTCTGAATATCCCGATATTGGACAGATTATCAAGGTTGGTAACTCATTGTGTACTGTTGGAGGCAACATACTCCTCCATGGAGCAACCTCCTCTCATTAAACAACTACGACAGATTTTTTCTGAATATCCCGATAATGGACAGATTATCAAGGTAGATAACTCATTGTGTACTGTTGGAGGCAACATACTCCTCCATGGAACAACCTCCTCTCATTAAACAACTACGACAGATTTTGTCTGAATATCCTGATAATGGACAGATTATCAAGGTAGATAACTCATTGTGTACAGTTGGAGGCAACATACTCCTCCATGGAACAACCTCCTCTCATTAAACAACTACGACAGATTTTGTCTGAATATCCCGATAATGGACAGATTATCAAGGTAGATAACTCATTGTGTACTGTTGGAGGCAACATACTCCTCCATGGAGCAACCTCCTCTCATTAAACAACTACGACAGATTTTGTCAGAATATCCCGATAATGGACAGATTATCAAGGTGGGTAACTCATTATGTACTGTTGGGTGCAACATACTCCTCCATGGAGCAACCTCCTCTCATTAAACAACTACGACAGATTTTGTCTGAATATCCCGATAATGGACAGATTATCAAGGTGTGTAACTCATTGTGTACTGTTGGAGGTGACATACTCCTCCATGGAGCAACCCCCTCTCATTAAACAACTACGACAGATTTTGTCTGAATATCCCGATAATGGACAGATTATCAAGGTGGGTAACTCATTATGTACTGTTGGAGGTGACATACTCATCCATGGAGCAATCTCCTCTCATTAAACAACTACGACAGATTTTGTCTGAATATCCCGATAATGGACAGATTATCAAGGTAGATAACTCATTGTGTACAGTTGGAGGTGACATACTCATCCATGGAGCAATCTCCTCTCATTAAACAACTACGACAGATTTTGTCTGAATATCCTGATAATGGACAGATTATCAAGGTAGATAACTCATTGTGTACTGTTGGAGGTGACAAACTCCTCCATGGAACAACCTCCTCTCATTAAACAACTACGACAGATTTTGTCTGACTATCCCGATAATGGACAGATTATCAAGGTGGGTAACTCATTGTGTACTGTTGGAGGCAACATACTCCTCCATGGAACAACCTCCTCTCATTAAACAACTACGACAGATTTTGTCTGAATATCCCGATAATGGACAGATTATCAAGGTGGGTAACTCATTGTGTACTGTTGGAGGCAACATACTCCTCCATGGAACAACCACCTCTCATTAAACAACTACGACAGATTTTGTCTGAATATCCCGATAATGGACAGATTATCAAGGTGTGTAACTCATTATGTACTGTTGGAGGCGACATACTCCTCCATGGAGCAACCTCCTCTCATTAAACAACTACAACAGATTTTGTCTGAATATCCCGATAATGGACAGATTATCAAGGTAGATAACTCATTGTGTACTGTTGGGGGCAACATACTCCTCCATGGAGCAACCTCCTCTCATTAAACAACTACGACAGATTTTGTCTGAATATCCCGATAATGGACAGATAATCAAGGTAGATAACTCATTGTGTACTGTTGGAGGTGAGATACTCCTCCATGGAGCAACCTCCTCTCATTAAACAACTACGACAGATTTTGTCTGAATATCCTGATAATGGACAGATTATCAAGGTAGATAACTCATTGTGTACTGTTGGAGACAACATACCGTATAGCACTTTATTTCTGCGGGGTCCAAATTCTGCGGTTTTTCCAGAAATCAGGCGGGTTAAATTTCTGCGGAACATATTTCTGCGGTCTCTCATTTTGCAAAATCAAAGATTTTATTTCTGCGCTATCAAATCAGTTTTAGTTAGTGTCGGACATAGTTTGAAAGACAATTTCTATTTACTCCGTTAGGGTAAAGGGATAAGCCCACTCATTTACCAGTATCTACATTATAAAGGCGTTATGGGAAACAATGCCGTATACAGATAGGTGTGAAAAGAAAGATGTGTCAAACTGTTACCAATCAGTCAAACTTGTTGAATCATTCATTTATGGATAAACAAAAATGTCCTATCTACACCTTAATTAAAGCTATAGTTACATCATTTTTTGAATAAAAAAAAACCTTCATTTTTATGAAATTGCGCTTTGCATCAAAGGGTTACTGTTTAACTTGTCCTTGTACTGACTAAAATTGAAAACAAACTGAACATTCAGGGTTAAAATTCTGCGGATTTTATTTCTGCGGTGCCGATGAGGACCGCAGAAATAGCAGAAATAAAGTCCCCGCAGAAATAAAGTGCTATACGGTACTCCTCCATGGAACAACCACCTCTCATTAAACAACTATGACAGATTTTGTCTGAATATCCCGATAATGGACAGATTATCAAGGTGTGTAACTCATTGTGTACTGTTGGAGACAACATACTCCTCCATGGAACAACCTCCTCTCATTAAACAACTACAACAGATTTTGTCTGAATATCCCGATAATGGACAGATTATCAAGGTAGGTAACTCATTGTGTACTGTTGGGGGCAACATACTCCTCCATGGAATAACCTCCTCTCACAACTACGACAGATTTTGTCTGAATATCCCGATAATGGACAGATTATCAAGGTAGATAACTCATTGTGTACAGCTGGAGGCGACATACTCCTCCATGGAGCAACCTCCTCTCATTAAACAACTACGACAGATTTTGTCTGAATATCCCGATAATGGACAGATTATCAAGGTAGGTAACTCATTGTGTACAGTTGGGGGCAACATACTCCTCCATGGAACAACCACCTCTCATTAAACAACTACGACAGATTTTGTCTGAATATCCGGGTAATGGACAGATTATCAAGGTGGGTAACTCATTGTGTACTGTTGGGTGCAACATACTCCTCCATGGAACAACCTCCTCTCATTAAACAACTACGACAGATTTTGTCTGAATATCCCGATAATGGACAGATTATCAAGGTGGGTAACTCATTGTGTACTGTTGGGGGCAACATACTCCTCCATGGAGCAACCTCCTCTCATTAAACAACTACGACAGATTTTGTCTGAATATCCCGATAATGGACAGATTATCAAGGTAGATAACTCATTGTGTATTGTTGGGGGCAACATACTCCTCCATGGAACAACCTCCTCTCATTAAACAACTACGACAGATTTTGTCTGAATATCCTGATAATGGACAGATTATCAAGGTGTGTAACTCATTGTGTACTGTTGGAGGCGACATACTCCTCCATTGAGCAACCTCCTCTCATTAAACAACTACGACAGATTTTGTCTGAATATCCCGATAATGGACAGATTATTAAGGTGGGTAACTTATTGTGTACAGTTGGAGGCAACATACTCCTCCATGGAACAACCTCCTCTCATTAAACAACTACGACAGATTTTGTCTGAATATCCTGATAATGGACAGATTATCAAGGTGGGTAACTCATTGTGTACAGTTGGAGGCAACATACTCCTCCATGGAACAACCTCCTCTCATTAATCAACTACGACAGATTTTGTCTGAATATCCTGATAATGGACAGATTATCAAGGTTGGTAACTCATTGTGTACTGTTGGAGGCAACATACTCCTCCATGGAGCAACCTCCTCTCATTAATCAACTACGACAGATTTTGTCTGAATATCCCGATAATGGACAGATTATCAAGGTTGGTAACTCATTGTGTACAGTTGGAGGCAACATACTCCTCCATGGAACAACCTCCTCTCATTAAACAACTACGACAGATTTTGTCTGAATATCCCGATAATGGACAGATTATCAAGGTAGATAACTCATTGTGTACTGTTGGAGACAACATACTCCTCCATGGAGCAACCTCCTCTCATTAAACAACTACGACAGATTTTGTCTGAATATCCCGATAATGGACAGATTATCAAGGTGGGTAAAGATTTGCAGTACGTTTATTCATAGAATATGGGAGCTATTCTAGTCATCTGGGCGTCGGCATTGTTGTTGACGTAATGCTTTGGTTAAGTTTTTATGTGCAATTCAAATTGTCAAATCTCTTTCAATGCTCTGAAACTTTACACATGCCTCTGTGACCATAATATCAGCCTCTAGGCCAAGATTTGTTACTCTGACATCTAATTTAATGGAATTTTTACCCTTTTGGAGTTAGAAATTCTTGCTTAAGTTTTTACGTGCATGTTGCATATCTATGATAACTTTTTTTCTGTAATTTGTTACTCTGAAATTAGATTTAATGAAATTTTAACCCATTTTTGACTAGTTTTCACTATCCTGCACTTGATAGTCATGCTTTGCTGTCCTGATACAGCTCTTGTTTCTGAATATCCTGATAATGGACGAATGTAGGACGTTTTGACCACAGACATTTTGGCCAGGGCGTTTTGGCCACGGACGTTTTGGCCACAGACATTTTGGCCACAGACGTTTTGGCCACAGACATTTTGGCCAGGACGTTTTGGCCACAGACATTTTGGCCAGGACGTTTTGGCCACAGACATTTTGGCCAGGACATTTTGGCCAGGACATTTTGGCCAGGACATTTTGGCCACAGACATTTTGGCCACAGACATTTTGGCCAGGACGTTTTGGCCACAGACATTTTGGCCAGGACATTTTGGCCAGGACATTTTGGCCACAGACATTTTGGCCACAGACATTTTGGCCAGGACATTTTGGCCAGGACATTTTGGCCACAGACATTTTGGCCACAGACATTTTGGTTAGGAGGTTTTGGTCACAGACATTTTGGTCACAGACATTTTGGTTAGGAGGTTTCGCCACAGACATTTTGGTTAGGAGGTTTCGCCACAGACATTTTGGCCAGGACGTTTTGGCCAGGACGTTTTGGCCACAGACATTTTGGTCAGGAGGTTTCGCCACAGACATTTTGGCCAGGACGTTTTGGCCAGGACGTTTTGGCCACAGACATTTTGGTTAGGAGGTTTCGCCACAGACATTTTGGCCAGGACGTTTTGGCCAGGACGTTTTGGCCACAGACATTTTGGTCACAGACATTTTGGTCACAGACATTTTGGTTAGGAGGTTTCGCCACAGACATTTTGGCCAGGACGTTTTGGCCAGGACATTTTGGCCACAGACATTTTGGTCAGGAGGTTTCGCCACAGACATTTTGGCCAGGACATTTTGGCCACAGACATTTTGGCCAGGACATTTTGGCCACAGACATTTTGGCAAGGACGTTTTGGCCACAGACATTTTGGCCAGGACGTTTTGGCCACAGACATTTTGGCCAGGACGTTTTGGCCACAGACATTTTGGCCACAGACATTTTGGCCAGGACGTTTTGGCCACAATATATTTCAAGGTAGGACCTTTTGACCAAATATGAATTAAATTGAAATATTAATCATTGAGACCATTCATTCTTATTTTTTCCTAATAATGAACTCATATATCAATTTTATTATCAAAATGTCTAAAAGTACAACTAAGAAATAAATTTAATTGATTCAATTCCTTTTTTCCTTAAAAAAATTTTGGCCAAAAGGTCCTACCTTGTAAGATATTGTGGCCAAAACGTCCTGGCAAAAAAGTCCGTGTCCAAAACGTCCGTCCACCTAATGGACAGATATTGATATGATGAAAATCCTGAATAGAGGCAAAAAGTTGTCCAAGTAATTTAGAATTGATAAAATGCAGATAAGTATTAAAGTTTCTAAAACGCAATTTCATCTGAAACAATTGTCTTACTTGAGGTCTGATATTGCATGAGAATGCCAACACTGTGGGAACACAGAAAAACAATGATGATGTCATAACTGCTAGTTTTATGACAAATTTCATCTTCCATTTATTCAGGAAATGTTACAGAATGCTGAAGACGCTCGTGCCAGCCAAGTTGAAATTATCTATGATGAGAGATGTATAAACCGGGAGAAAGATTCAAAGAAAACTTTCAGGAAATTCTTTAAGGTATGTTGACGCTTATTCCATTTAATCAAAAATAGTTTCATTCTCTTGTTCATTCATTTATTTTTCAAGGCTGGATAGCTCAGTTGGTAACGACGGCGTCTTTCAATTTTGGGTTTGTGGGTTTGAATCCCAGTTGTCAAATATCATGTTTCTCTACTATGGATGGACTGTTTACGAATCTTCTAAGTGAATGAGCAGCCGCAGGCTCGGCTTTGATTTTGTGGTAATGCTGGTTTGGGAAATACCAGGAATCCATGGTTAGGTGCTCCAGTCCCCGATATATGATTATAGCAGTGGAAAGAGGTATCAAACATAATTAACACTTTCCCAAACTGCAAAATTCGGACAGTTCCAATTTGAAAACTGATTCAAAACACAATTTGAATGTTACTGAAGATAAAATTTGTTATGATATGGCACAGTAAACATTGAGGCAAAAGAGGAATATGCTTATTATCAGCATTTTCATCTTTTGCTCCTAAGTTTTCCCAAGCATTTTTAATTTGGGACATCAAAACCAGGTCTTCTTCTTTGGTTTTAATTAGGGACGTCAAAACCAGGCCCCGGTTTCTCGAAAAAACTTAAGTGTCTTCTCATGCTCAAATCTGAGCATCGTGCTCAAATCGCACGAAATCCACGTGAACTTCAATTGAATACCAATCAACGTTGATTGGTATTGAATAGAAGTTGAGCATGAACTCATGAGAATATACTTAAGTTTTTTCGAGAAACCGGGGCCAGGTCTTCTTGTTTGAAAAATGGTTTAAAAATTTATTTTCTCATCAACACATTCATTTATTCTGTTTGTTTGAGTATGGAAATTCTTGTTATTGTTTTTAAGGGTCCTTCACTATGTGTGAAAAACAATTCTACATTTGACGACACTGATTGGAAGGGAATCAAGATGATTGCTGGTAGTATTAAAGAAGATGACAAACTGAAAGTGGGGAGATTTGGACTCGGCTTTAAATCAGTCTTCCATATGACAGGTAAATTGATTGATTGATTGGGATTTAACGCCTCTTTCAACTGCTATGGTCATATCGTAGCTTGAACACCTGACTGGATTCCTGTCATTACTTATACCAGTTTTTCCAAAAGATCCTTACCGAGCCTCTAGCTGCTCACCCACATAGGTTTATGATTATCAAACAATCTGTGGGAGACAATTTTGTCTGAATGTATATTTGCAGCGACCAGGGATCGAACCCGAGTCAAATGCACCACCAACTGCGCCATGGCTGACATGTAAAACATGTGTATCTCAAATGTTTAACCGTTAACCAAACATGACCTGGTTTTGACATCCCTAATATAGGAGATTAGGAAAACATTGAGACAAAAGAAGAAAATGCTGATCATCAGCATTTTCTTCTTTTGTCTCAATATTTTCAGAGCTACTTTATACACTAATCATTCCTTTATCAACAACAATTCGGTTGTCTGCAGTAACTTTAGATTTGACCACCCTGAAATTGTGTTGTTTGCGAAATGGTTAAGGAATTATTTCTTCAAATTGCTGATCCTTTAACATGTTAGTTTAGAAACCCTTTGCAGAAAAGAATGAAATGACGGTAAAATTGTTCTCCTTTCTCAGGAAGGATTTCTAGGTTATAATTTGTATATTTCTTTTTGTGATGACATTTATGTTGCCTACACAGTAGTCTGCAAGAATTTATGTTGTCTTGGAAATGATAAAAAAATTCTAAAACTTTTCCAATTTTTCATTTTGTAAGGCATATTATATTGAAATTAGTTACAGATGACAAATTAGATAAGTAATTATTCACGAAATACAATAAAGAAGTAATGAAATATTCAAATACAAAGAAGAAAATGCTTAAAATCAGCATTTTCTTTCCAAAACTTTCTTTTAAAAAGTTGTCAAAGCATTAGGTAATGTTTGGGAAAGGTTGAATTAATTTTAAGAAATGCTCTATTTCCCTTTATCTAACCCTTTCAAAAGTGACAAAATCTTGGCCTAAATTTGCGGGGAGTTTCAAGCCGTGGCTTCATTTGTATGTCCGCCATATTTTTATACCCCCACCTACGAAGTAGAGGGGGGTATATTGGTTTCACCATGTCTGTCTGTCTGTCCATCCGTCCGTCTGTGCGTAGACTTTTTCGTTTCCGTGCTCTAAGTCAAGAACCGGTTGACCTAGGATCATGAAACCTTACACAGTTGTTGCCCATGACCCAAGGAGGTGCCCTAGGTCAAGGTCACAATCAGACTTTGTTTAAAATCCGTTTCCGTGCTTTAAGTCAAGAACCGGTTGACCTAGGATCATGAAACTTTACACAGTTGTTGCCCATGACCCAAGGAGATGCCCTATTGTTTTGGGTCACCAAGGTCAAAGGTCAAGGTCACAATCAGACTTTGTTTAAAATCTGTTTTTGTGCTGTAAGTCAAGATCTGGTTGACCTACAGCACTTTTTCAGTGACAAGGCTCCTGTGGGGGGTATTTGTCCGCTTTGCGACAGTTCTAGTTCCATTTTGGAAAGGGATAAGTTAGAACTGGTATAAATTCAACTCTTAAGGTATCTTAATAAATCTCACACTAAAGAATGCGCCTCTGATATGAAATCAACTGTTGGTATCTCTCTCCTTCAGATTACCCCTGCATTATGAGTGGCGATCGTATACTAATGGTGGACCCAACTCGACCAAGTGATCAAGTGAATGCAGAAATAAAGCTGAAAAACCTCAGAAGAACCAAGGGTATGGACGTGGAGGCATTTTTACAGGCTTTTAGAGAGACCCTGGGTATTGATGAATCAATCATTAATCAAGGTCATTATCCGGGCACGGTCTTCTGGTTTCCGTTACGTGAAGAATCATCCATGATCTCGTCTACCCTGTATGATCGAGAGCGGGTACGGGACTTGTTTACGTCGTTTGAGCATGATTCGTCAGAGATTCTCCTGTTTCTATGTCATCTAGAGCGTGTGAGTTTACACACACGACATGTTAATGGTGGACTGACTTCAGTTGCTGCTGCTGAAATATCCAATAGTATACATGATGTGAGGCAGAAGAGAATTGAGTTTGTGAAACAGATTACGGCACGATCACGGAACAATCAGGGACATGTGGCTCCAATCATCTGCAGCTATGATATGACTGTGAGAACCAGTAGACACCAGGGATATATAGATGAGTCTACATGGAGTATTGTACACTACTTTATGGGTAGTAACTGTTCTACCAGGCTTCAACAACTCAACAACGACCCTGACCTTGGATTCAACCCTGTAGTCGGAGTTGCCATGCCTATAACACGTCCACAACAACCGTTTGAAGGTCATGTTTTCTGTTTTATGCCAGTACCAAGAGAAGGTTCCAGATTAACCGGGCTACCTGTACATGTGAATGGATTTTTCTCGTTGAGTCAGAATCGTCACCATCTGAAGTGGGCCACAGATGATCAGATGGTGCGGGAGATCAGGGATAAGGACATTCTGTGGAATCAAGCCCTCATTGAGGAGTGTGTTCCTGCAGCATACAAACACTTGATAGATGTACTCCTCAAGAAAGCCAAGGACAATGGTAACGACGTACAAAGTGTTAAGAGAACTTATAGAGCCGTACCTCACGAAGGAGATGTCCTAGACAAGTGGAGGAAAATTCCTCAACAGCTTATAAATCATCTTCAACATCTACAGTTTCTGTATTCTGAATGTCAGAATAGATATGTCAAGATTGGAGAAGCCTTGTTTACCACGTTTACAAATCTTCCAGACACATTGACCGACTGTGAGGCTGATGTAACTGATGTTACTTCAATGATGAATAGAGATTATGTCAGAATAGACAAGGACACTATTACAAAGCTCAAATACTACAACAATAACAATATCTGTGATCTTTCACCAGCAACGCTAGCAAACATGCTAAGACAACATATCGGAATATTGTCCAAACTATCCAATTCTCAGAAGTTCTCAGTTTTGTCATATCTCCTTTCCGGACATAATTACAACAGCTGCCTTGCTGGACTTCCGTTACTACCTGTGGCCTCCGGTAAATGGCAGACATTCGGAAGTGGAGGACCGGTCTTTTTGTGTGAATCAAGTGTGGAGGCGGACATGTTTGACAGATTCCTGGACCAGTTTATATACAAAACCCCGGCTTACAGTGACTATATCTGGCAACATCTGGACAAAATGGCAACCTACAGTAAGTTATTAGTGCAACTATTTAGTGCAACTATTTGTAATGTAATTTGGGAGAGGGGAATTTTCCAGTCACCCAGGCATCGGTCTAATGCATTGGTTAAAGTGTTATGTGCAACTACAGTATCTCAGTATCTATTGATGTTATTGTTCTGAAACTGTGCACATGCTTCTGTGACCATGATACTAGTCTCTAGGCAAAGATTTATTACCCTGATGTTAAATGTAATGGGATGTTTACCCTTTTTAGCTCACCTGATCACGAAGTGCTCAATGTGAGCTATTGTGATCGTTTTTTGTCTATCTGTCTGTCCGTCCACAATTTTGTGTTAACACTCTAGCATCCACAAATGGGTATGTTCAAAAATAATGAAGCAAAAGTAAAACATCCATTTATCTCTTTAGTATGGGGTTTTATAAAATTGCTCTAAGGTCTAAAAGATGTGTTTGCATGTGGCAAACTTGAGTGCAAAGTTTCGTTGGGATATCTCACTTAGGTAAAAAGATATTCCGAAAAAACACCCCAAAATTGTCCCAAGTGTACGGTTTTTGCGTGACATTTTAACTTAAGCCTTAAATTCAACCCTTCACTATACTTTAAGGTGAAGGATTCCACTAAATTATCATTGTTTGTCAAGTAGGCAGATATATTAAGGTTCAGAAAAATGGAATTTCAAAGTTTGTCTACATTTTGTTTTCTTGTTATACAGGTTAAAAGCAATGACATGTTTGTCATTTTCATGCTATAAATTGTGTCATTGTTCACAAATAAAGGTGCAGTAATACAGTGTGTTTGAATATTTACAAGAACAACTTGCACATTTCAGCAGACACATGTTTATTCTTTAAAGTTTTCCAAGTTTTGGTGTAATAATCTGTAACAGTCAATGAATATAGGTAATATACCTAATGCACTCTGAATTTGTCCCAAGTGTACATTTTGCTTTAAATTTCAGATATTTTTTTCAGGGAATGATTTATTTAAAGTTTTACACTTTTAAATTCACACTATGGTCACTCAGAACAAGTTGTAATAAACCCTGATGTCATAGTGGCCTGTACTTTTCGCCCAAGATGCTATCTTGTGTTGTCCCAAGTGTACGGAATTTTGTCACATTTGATTGACAGCTTCTAATTTCTTAATACATTAGCTTCAGGCACACATTTTTTAACTAATTTACAGAAATGAACAAAATTACACATTAAACATTGAATTTTGTCATTTCTAGTCGCTTAAAAATTTGTATTGCTGAAACATCCTGTTCTGATATTTCAGGTAAGAGGTAAAATAAATCAAAAGTATCTTAAATTAATGATATTTGACTAAAGAATGTGTCCATTAAAGAAAACAACATTCTCTTCCTAAAATCATATCAATTTTACAACAGAATATATCACCATTTTGCATTTATATGGTACTTATAAAGGTTATTAACTGTTGTACACTTGGGACAAAAAAATCTGAATTTGTCATCAGTACGAAAAATTGTCCATGCATTTTCTTTTTCATCTCCAAAAATTGCATATTTAAGTAAAAACAATTGATATTATAATCATATTAGAAAATATCTACATTTAAGAGCTGCTAATTACAGTTTGATTCTATAGAACCACTATCTTTGTTTAGAATAAAAAAGTTAGATGTTTTGAACCATATTCACAAGAAAAAAAAAACAAAAAAAAACAACACCATACCTATGTAAGTATAAGTGGAATTTATTTAGTTACAAAAAGAAATTTTCAGTCATAGAATGATAACAATATTTTGTTTTAGCAGATTGTGGATACTTGTAAGAATAGCCTAACATGAGCAGTTCTAACTAATTATTAAAACAATATTTGTTTTAGAGCAACATTATGAAAGATATGTGTACCACTCTACACTCCAAAGGGGCCTTAACATGTTAACCTAGCATTCCAAGATCAATTTGACAAACATTATAGTAGCAGCAAGTCCATGAGGGATTGACAGTCATTTTTGTCATGGTCAAACAATCAGAACTTTCCCTGGAAAAGAATCAAGCTCAGAAGAATCAATTCAGAGATGCACCTCCTTTATTGTGAATATTGACATGTATTTGGTCAATACACATTTTGCTAAGCGTACAGAGAATTGTGGCTTTGTATTTACTTTTAGAAATGTATATGCAAGTTCTTGTTGAATAACTTAATTACTCAAATCTATTGATGGATGCTGATTGAATATCTTATTATCTTATAAGGGAAAAAAAGAGTTTTAGGTGACGTCAAAAGAAACGGCATGAACAGGGGGTTGTGAAAAAAAGGTGGAAATTTAGTCTTGGTCATGTTTGAGAGAGAACCTGTAGTCTTGGTTTCCCATCACACTGCATAATCTAGGCTGCACAGCAAGGGGAGAGGTTAAGAAGGGTCAGAAAAATAAGAAAATAGGGATAGTACAGTTAGTGCTATTTAGTAAGTAGCAAATTTTAAGCATAAGTGTTCATTAGTCAGTCAGGCAATTATTTCATGGATGATCTGACAGATCTGTGCCTTTGTTTTTGTCGATTTTCTTATGATATGATTCAAACATCCTGTTGTTTCAAAAGTGAAATAAAAAGCACAATTCCATGCGTATGTGAGTATATCAGTATTATATTCATAGATACATTTAAATCACAAAAGGATAATACATTTATTTTTAAATTACATGTTTTATGCCTTTCCATACATAAATGTCCCAAGTGTACAAACATGGTTTACTAGTATTATTCTTGAAAAAATGATTTAAGATTTCTTTGTGTTTAATTATTTTAGCATAGTAAGGATAAAGATGAGTAAATACTTTCAAATTTACACTTATATGCTGTTGGCAGCTTAAGTGAAAGATGAATACATTTTTGAAATTTCAAAAAACATGATGCTCTTGATTTCCTGGAACAACTGCAAGTTCCATAATTTGAAAATGGGAACATGGCTTTTTAATGACAAGTATAAATATTACTAATTTTGTGTGTTACAGTTGCTTTTATATGTGTAATATTTTAATCATTGTTCTTATCTTGGTCAATTGTCCCAAGTGTACGGAATATCTCCATATTATGCACCTTTTTTAACAAGCAATATCTGAAGCAACTTTTGACATACACTGACGAAACTTGGTCTTTCTTTTAGGAATATCATAAATTCTAGTAAAAATTGAGTTTTTCAATCCTTCTCCACTCCAGATAACCATAAACAAAACTTTTAGAGGTGCACATTTGAAAAAAGTAGGTAAAAAAAGTTAAAAATCTCAATTTTTCAATTTTGTTTATAGTTACGCAATGTTTTTTGGCATTGAAAGCTTCGAATATTACCTATTTTTATTTGGAATAATGAAAAAACATTGATTGGATTATTTATTTTGTTCCAATAAGGAACCAAATATTGTCAATTTTTTCACAAAATTTCACTAAAAGTTTAAAGCAAAGCCTTAGTTGTGAATTTATGTTTGCACTTATCATCACGGCCCTATTAATTTATCAAATTTGAATCATTTTCTTTCATGATGCAAACAAAGATTTTGTCCTATTTTAACATCTAAAATTCATCAAAAAAATAAAATCTTGCTTCATTATTTTTGAACATACCCAAATGTTAGTAAATCAGGGTTACAGATAAGTGGGGTTGAAGACATTCTATTTTTCTAATTTCAATTCCAAACCCTATGTTGTGGTACTCATTTGAATCGTCTCAACAAGACAGTGCAAATGAGTACCCACAATATAGGGTTTGATGAAAAATAACAGAATTATTGCAGTTTAAAAAGTCATCACCCTCTCTTATCTGGAGCTCTGGTCAATATTGACCAAACTTTGCCAAAACAAGTGTGGTCATAAGTTCTCGGATGAGTTTGATTATGGGCCAAATCGGACCAGAAAGTAAGGAGTTATCTGCCCTTGAATGTCGAAAATGCCGTTTTTAACTTTGTGTTAGCACTCTAGCACCAGCAATTATTGACCAATGAAGACAAGAATTGGACCAGATGTTGCAAACCATAGGATCTCGGATGAGTTTCATTTTCAGTATGATCAGACTAGAAAGTCAAGAGTTGTATGCCCTTGAATTTGACAAAATTGTCGTTTTTGACTGGTTTTGACCTTGTTTACACTCTAGCATCTACAATTATTGACCAATGAAGACAAGAATTTGTTGCAAGCCATATGATCTCAGATGAGTTCGATTTTCAGTCTGATCAGACAAGAAAGTTGAGAATTATGTGCCCTTGAATTTGACAAAATTGCCGCTTTTGACTGTTTTTGACCTTGTTTACACTTTAGAATCTATAATTTTTTACCAATCTAGACGATATGTTGGAGACCATAAAATCTCGGATAATTTTGAATTTAGGTCTGAATGGATAAGAGAGTCTGGAGTTTTGCTCACATGAATTTTGCAAAATTTCTGTTTTCGACTTTTTAGCGAGCCGGTGTATCAGTTTATCTTGGCCCCTGGTCTGCGTCGGCGTCGCATTTTCAAAAACTTTAACCTGGTCTATATCTCAAGCACTATTTGAGATACAGCCTTGATACTTCACACATGGATACCCCCTGCCAAGACCTTTCATTTTGGACCATGACCTTTGAACTAGTGACCTTGACCTTGGAGTTTGACCTACTTTCAAAAAACTTTAACCTGTCCTATATCTCATGCACTATTACAGATACAGCCTTGATATTTCAGATATGGATACCTCATGTCATGACCTTGACCTTGAGACCATGACCTTTGACCTAGTGACCTTGACCTTTGACCTTGAACTGCTTTTTTGTGACAAGCTCTCGTATAGGCGAGCTACGTTGTCCGCAGACAACTCTTGTTTTACTTTAACATCTACAAATATTTACCAATCAAGACGAAACTCAGACGAAGTTGATTTTGGATGAGTTTGAATTTCAGCATAATGAGACTGGATATTGCTGAGTTATCTGCCCTTGAATTTGACAAATTTGCTGTTTTTGACTTTGTTTTTACTCTAACAAGCACAAATAGTGACCTTTCAAGACAAAACTTGGACACAATGTTGATGACCATAAGTTTGTTTTAGTCACAAATATTAATTGATTGGAACAAATTGTCTCATATCATGTTGGTTCAGGTGAGCGATATAGGACCATCATGGTCCTCTTGTTAGACTTAGGAATTCTTGGTTTAGTTTTTATGTGCAATTGCCGTACACCTGTGATATCTTCATTTCTGCTATAGCTAGTGCTTTTCAAACTTTGCATATGCTTCTGTGACAATTTCTACCCATAGGCAAAGATGCATTACTTTGACAATTAATTTAGTGGAATTATACCCTCTCCGGCCTTCGGAATTCTTGGTTAAGTTTGTATGTGCAACTGTCATTATATCTGTGATATCTTTGTTTAACATGCTTCTGTGACCATAATATCAGCCTTTAGACAAAAATTGTTTACAGTGACTTTTAATTTAGTGTAATTTAAAACTTTTTAGATATGGATTTTTTGCGATCCAGCACTTGATAGTCATGCTTTGCTGTCCTTGGACAGCTCTTAATCCTATTCTGAAACAACACCTGGATTGTTGCCCCTTTGAGAAAAAGTGTGAAAAAACATTCAGAAGAAAGAAGACAATCTGGAAAATCACCATTCTCCTCATACAGTGCACTCCGTGTATAACGAGATGGCCGGGACATCGCTCGATGCCTCGTTATAGCCATGTCTCGCTAAAGCCGAATTGTAAAAGAATGCGTGAAAACTGTTCACTTGCCCATGTCTACTTTCGCTTTCACCGGAAGTGAACAATGACACATTTATAATCTCCTTTTTAGAGAGCATAAAGATAGATAACTCTTGATATTTTAATACACACCACTAAGAGTAACATACGAACATTACACTTCACAGTTCATAAGTGCGCTAAAAATACTAATGGTTATGTACATCATAAAATACTTATTTGAAAAACGTTGTGAGTTTTCATTGTCCTTATGGAAAATCCCTTTTCTAATTTATTCTTGATTTCAAATTTCAACTCTAAGGAAAAAGATTTCCGCTTTTAGTCGTGTCTCCCGTATTTTCCAAATTCATCGCATATGGTCGATGTTGGAGCAAATGCTCACAACTCGAGCTTGATTAATGTTGGAGTTACAATGTTTTGCAATAACACTTTGTCGATATGACAATAGGTAGATCGGAACGTGTTAATCCCATAATTGATCGATAATTACCTTGAAATGTCAGATTGCAGACGGCACGCTTTAGGACCTAGTAGATAGGTGTGAAAAATACAGCCAGGGCTAGGGCAATGTTGTTTGCAGACGACACGCTTTGTGACCAAACCTCGTTAATGTGTGAAAAATAGAGTCGGGACCAAGAAAATACGTACGCTATAGCCGATTTTTTGCTCAAACCAATCTCGCGTTATCCGGTATAAAACAAAGGGAAAATAGAAGGGAAATGACAGGGATTTTGTACTGTACTCGTTATAGACGATATCTCGTATTACCCGAACTCGTAATACATGGAGTGCACTGTATTTCCTAAATATTATTTTGCCATAATGAATAAAAAATTCTAGTTTTGTTGATAATAAGTATCTTGTCAGCTACACCTTTGAATTTGGACCTCCTGAAATTGTTTGTGTGGGAAAAATGCTAACCCTTTCCCAAATAGCAAAATTTAGGATCCATTCCATCCATATTCAAATGAGTTACTGATGACAAAACAGAATGTTACAGATTCATAGTCTAGAAATCTTGGTGGGGTAGGGAAAATGCTGGTAATTGAATGAAACAAACATCATTTAAAAGAGAAATGTTACAGATTATTGACATTGTGATATCTTTGAAATGATGCTGAGCTCATCAATTTAAAGTTCAAAGTTTTATTCATAAGCAGAAAACTTTTTGTGTTCTTACATCAGATAGACCAAAACAATTTAATTAATTTCAAAACTTTAATTTCACACAAATCTCTTAATTTCTTTAGCTATGCGACATTTATTGCTCAAAATTATCAAATGCCATAGCATCATCGTATATGTCAACGTCACCCTTGGTTATGTAGACAAAACATTTAATCTAGGTTAATTTCTTGGAAATGTAACAGATTAAGCCTTGATAGTTCACACATAGAATTCCTAAATCCTTCCAATACCTTTCATTTGGGATCATGACAATTAACTTTGTGACCTTGACCTTGGAAATTTACCTATGTTGCAAAAACTTTAACCTGGCCTATATTTTATGCACTATTAATGATAGAAACTCATTATTTTAAAATGGATACCTCCTGCAAATACTTTCTGACTGGTCCTTATACAAAGGTTCTGCTAACGACAAAAATAACCTAATACCACACATTCATGCTTTCTGACGCTGCAAGATAAATGCTTTGCAAAACGCGAAAATGAGGGAAATGCTTTTGCCAAGTAATTTCTTCATTTCCCACAATGTTTTCTATCGAAAAAAGACATTTCATGCATTTGGATTACCCTAAATTTTGTTGTTAGGGAAATGATTACTAAGTATACATCAATTTCTATTTTCAGAGATGGGCCAAATCAGAAGGATGGATGCCAGCTCATTCCGAGACATGCTGAACAAAGCACTACCAGTCAAAGTAGGTTCTTCATACATTATAACATGTCCTGCACAGTTAAACTGGCTACAGAAGGTATGGAAATACATTGAAAACAACCTTACAATTGATCAGTTAGGTGATATAACACTCATACCAGAACTGAAGGAAGGAACCTGGAGTCAATGTAGAAAGATACAACTGCATTCATTGACGGGGATATTTCTGAAAAAGAGCGGCATCTCTGACAGAATTTCGGCATGTTTTCGTTGTCTTGGTGGGGTACTTCTAGCTGACTTTCCACCATGGTTCCCAGAAAGATTGATTGGTTCCCACATTTGTTCCTACCAGCAGAATGGATCTATAGACATACATAAACTCCTGCAGAAGCTCTGGAACCAGCCGTCTAGTCGGAGGCAAACACAGATCAACACATTTAATATGAACATGGACCTTGGATCCCGTGATGAGCTTACAACATTCATGTCTCAACAATCACGGTTAGATGGTCACAGTATCAACTTGGTGAGATGTCTCAAGATATTCAAGTGTGGAAACTTTACACCAGGTATTACATATGTGTCATGGAATGATCAACAGTCATATGTCACCGTCACAGAGACTGATTTTCCTGTCAGACTGCCTAAATCATTCATTTTGGCCTCTAGTGACTCAGTGCCACTTCTACAGTATCTTGGTGCAAGTGAGACAACACATCTAGAGCTGGTACAAATGACCCTGAATGAGATGAATAAAAGGTCTTCCTATAATGATAGAGAAATCGAAGTATTTATGAGATACTTTCTTGAACACATTTGGGAGTTTCAGAGATCAGGCACCATCATGAGTTTAGCTATGGAAATCCCTTTCTTGACGAGTGACTCTGGTAAATTCAAAGCTAAAGACTTGTTTACTCCAGAAGATGACCTACTACAGTCCATGTTTTGTGGCCAGACTGACAAGTTTCCTCTTCGTTACTCCGGACTGAGTAACCAATATAAGTTAGCCCTGCAGCAGCTAGGTCTGAAAGATGTGAGTAAAGTTAGTGCTGAGGACATTGGTGATGTAGCCTCCTTGATAGACCTGTGGAGTAATGATCCAAACAAGCGTGATACAGCCATCACAAAGTCTTGTGGTCTGCTGACTATATTAAACAGCCATCATACCCTACTTCAACATAGCTACAGAGGTACTACATTGAATAGATTTTTACAGCAGAAGAGATTTGTAGTCTGTTTACTGGACAAGCCAAGCCACTTCCCAGCTTCATTACCCCGATACCGAGGTACATTTTGTACACCAGCTGATGCTCGTGATAGAAGCTATGAAAATGAGTGTCTTGTTGGTGCCACAATGCCTCTTCTTGAATCAAAATATACCAATTTGTCAGATCAGTTTGGTTGGACTGTTTCACCTCCGTCAGAACAAATAATCAAGCAGTTGATGCTTCTCAAACAGACATACAAACCAGAGGAAAGGTCAAACATTTTACCAATGATTGAACAAATATACGACTTCATGTCACAGAACATTGACTATATCAACCTCACAAAGATGGATACTGAAGGATTAGTGTGGACTGGTGACAGTTTTCAACACCCTAGTAATGTTATCATCAAGATTGGAAGTGAACAAATAACAGATTTAAAGCCATACTTTTTCACCATCCCTGTGGAATTTTCGAAGTATGAAAACCTTTTCAAAAGACTTGGATGTAGACTGGAACAATCAGTTTCAGTTCTTATAGAAGCGTTGACCAAAATCCAGGAGAAGCATTGTCATCCACAACCTTTCCATGGCTTTGAAAGAGACTATGACCTTGTGATAAAGATAGTTGACACACTAGCAGAGAGAAGACATGAAGTTCAGGATCAAGATGTGATGATACCAGTGCAGAATGACAGTACAAGTCAGATACAGTTTCATCCAGCCAGTATGTGTACTGTTGACAAAAATGTATCAAGATTTGTACACGAAGAAGGTGACAATACTATTGTCTTTGTGAGTCACAGAATATCCCAAGATTCAGCAAAAGCTCTTGGTGCTAAACCCTTGAATAAACAAGTTTTGATGGGCACTGAGAGTATGGGGATTGAAGGATTTGGTCAGACAGAAAGGTTAACAGATAGGATACACAAGCTGATAACAGAGAGCTATGTAGATGGTCTATCCGTCCCTAAAGAGCTGATTCAGAATGCAGACGATGCTGGAGCGGATGTTATAAAGTTTCTATTTGATGAGAGAGAGCATGAGGACGCTAGAGATTTATTGTTGAGTCAAGAGATGGCAGGTTGTCAGGGTCCAGCACTAGTTGTGTACAACAACGCAACCTTCTCTGATGCTGACTTTGAAAACATCAAGCGACTGAATGGTGCAACAAAGGAGATGGACAAAAGTAAGGTGGGACGATTTGGTCTAGGGTTCTGTGCTGTGTACAATCTTACTGACATTCCCAGCTTTGTGAGCAGGTCCACAGTTGTGATTTTTGATCCACAAAAATCATACCTCAAAGATGCTCTAGAAGATAATAGTCCAGGAATTAAGATAAACTTCAAGAAAGTTGAAAACCGTAAACTGCTGAGATTACACAAGGACCAATTCAAACCATATCAGAACTTATTTGGCTGCATGATTGACGGGCTTCCAGAGAAGGAATTTAATGGAACAATGTTTCGCTTACCATTGAGGAATTCTTCCCAGGCAGAACACAGTGAAATCAGCAAGCTTTCCTACAACAGAGATGAAATGTGTGATTTACTTACCATGTTAGTGAAAAATGTTGGTAATATGCTTCTCTTTACACAAAATGTGAAGACAATTGAAGTCTACCACTTGCCAAGAAATGCCAAGTGTTTTGAACACAAAGTTCTACTTTGTACTGCCAGTAAAGTTCCTGTCTCGTTACAGCCTCCAAGCTCCACTGTTCTACAGCGAGTAGAGGCTTCGCTGGCTGCTGCTCAACACTTTAGAGAGATACAACAACTCAAAATCCAGGTCAATATGACACAGTCTTGTTCTTTTCTCTTATCAAAGACAAAGAATCTGAAAACAGATGATGAATCTTCGTGGTTAATTACATGGGAGATAGGTAGAAGTAAAAGTTTACAGATGTCAAGGGAAATAAAGGTTGAGAGGGCTGTCCCACTGTCTGCTGTGGCAGTACAATGTGACCAACAGTTTCAATACCCACTGGTACAGTCAGAACAAAGTGGCTCGTTTTATGACAGCGGTCACTTATTTTGTTTCCTGCCATTACCAATAGAGACATCACTGTGTTTCCACCTGAATGGATCATTTCATGTAACATCAGACAGAAGGAGACTTATATCCCTCACAGATGATGACAAACAGACCAGAAAAGATAGATGGAATGAATATCTACTGGAAGATGCTTCTGTTAATGCTTTCTTCACTGTGTTGGAGTACTTTTCACAAAGAAATACTGGATCTTTCAAATTTCATCAATTATGGCCACTGAATTGTAGTCCTGTGGTGAATTCTTTTCATGATAGTTTTTTCCAGCGTATAATGCAGGAAGAGAAGAAACTATTTTTTGGCAACGGAAGATGGGTTTCCTTTCCTAAAGTTGTGTTCCTTGATTCAGACATTCGCAATGATCCAGCTGTTGGTGAAATTGGATTCAGAATGCTTTCTAACATTGGAGTCAAAAGGGAAAAGGTTCTAGTTGACTTTCCTGGTGAATTCATGACATGCTTAATGAAAGTCCAGGACATAGAGAAATGGATCATTCGAGAAACAGAGTTTCTGGATATTTTTCTTGAAAACATAAGTGATATTTATTGGAGTGGACACATAAATGATAGAAATGAACTATTGTGCTATGCATTGAAATCAAACAACACAAGTATAAAAAACAAAATGAAGGAATATAACTGTATCCCAGTTGAACCTCATGGAACCTTAAAAAGACCCTGTGATATTGTTGACAAAAATGGAAAGGTTGCTGCAATGTTCAAGATAGAAGATGAAGTGTTCTTGGTGACAGATTTACAGAAGAAAGAAGTAACAGAAGAGTTATCAAGTCTAGGTATGATCGGTGACAGACTGTCTGATGAGATGCTTCTAAACAGATGTGCACTAATAGAGAAACTGGCAGCCACACAAAGTACTAGTTGTGCTGTACAGCTGTGTCAATTGTTGATACAGTATCTGAGTCAGTCATCTGTACGAGAAGACTTAAAACAAAGAAGCAAAGTTCAAGATTTGCTTGCACATATGTTTATTCTCCCTGTCCTTCAAAAGCCACACAATTGGACTTGCAGCTGGAATTCAGATGAGAACATAGACTTGAAAACTTTCAACTCAGGAATCCACCAAACTGACAGACCTTGTTTGTTGCAACTAGGGCAGCCTGTACATTTGTATTTAAAAAACTTGTACTGTACAGGTGGCTCAGTGTGTAGTTTTGTTGATGAGGATCTAATGAAAGGAAACTTTACTCTTCACAAAGATGTCCTGAAATTTCTTAAAGTGAATAGGCATGTACCAATACAGTCAATGATTGAACAGATCTGCATTTTGACTCGAACATATAATGAATCTTCAAATCTGGAAAATATGATTGGTATTACAAATGAGATATACAAAAGTTTACATGAGAGAATGAAAAAGGAAAAAGTAGCAGAAGAAGTTAGAAGGGAGTTTGAGAAAATAAAATCACAAGCATATGTACTGTTAAATTCAAGGTTGTATAAACCAAGTCAAATTGTGTTTGATCTTACACATGAATGTCCACCATATCTGGTAAAACTGCCAGTACACTACAGAACTCTTTACAAGGATGTGTTTAAGGCAATGGGTATAAGAGACAAGCTTGATGTTGCAGATGTTATCCATGCTCTTAGGGACTTGAAGATAAAGTGGAAAAACAGAAAATGTGATGACTTAGAACTTATCAGGAACTTGCTACTTAACCTAGTAGAGTTTGAAGATTGTAACTTTGCTGAGAATATTGAGGACATTGTAGCACCAGATACAGAAGGCTACTTGTACCCAATGAATGAACTTGTCACTTCAGACGATGATTTTCACACAAATAGAAAGATGCATGTACTCCATGACTCCATTCCTCACGACATTGCCAAAAAACTTGGAGCTAAAGATAAACAGAGAAAGTGCCATGATGTCATTTCTATAGGAATTCCTTTTGGTCAAAAAGAGAAACTTGTATCTAGAATATGGAATCTGTTAGAAGCTTATCCATGTGACTCCAGTATCATGAAAGAATTACTACAGAATGCAGATGATGCTAAAGCTTCCAAGATATCATTTATAAAGGATTACAGGTCTCATTCAACAAAGATTTTATTTGCGGATTCATGTGACAGTTTTCAGGGTCCTTCTCTGTGTGTTTTCAATGATAGCCATTTCACAGAGAAAGATTTACAAGGAATCCATGATCTTGGAGAAGGAAGCAAAAGACAGGATCCAACAAAGATAGGTAGATATGGAGTGGGGTTTAACTCCGTCTACCACTTGACTGACACACCAGCATTTCTATCAAATGGTCCTGGAATATCAGATGGTGGGTTCCTGGTTATATTTGATCCAATCTGCACCACTCTGCCTGATGTCCGCGACGATGAACCTGGCAGGAAGTACAATGTAGCAGATCTAGAAGAAGACTTCCCTGATATTCTGACGGGATTTGAATGTAGAAAACATCTTTTTGAAGACTGTAAAGGCACATTGTTTCGTTTTCCACTTAGAAATAGTGAATCTAGCATAAGTAAAGAGATACATTCAGAAGAATCCATAGATGAGATATTATCAGAAGTGAGAGAAGAATTATTTGAAGCATTACTGTTTGTGAAGAATGTACAATGTATTCAGGTAGCAAATATCACATCCGGCGAGATGGTGGTGGAATATTCTGTCAGAGCAGAAATATCTGACGAAGATAAAACCAAACGGGAAAACTTTTTTGACCACATTAAACAGGTTTGCAAGGAAGCAAGAGAAGATATAAGTAACTTGATATTTGCTGAAAGAAGAGAGGTTAGTTATAGGATGAAAATCTTTGACAATCAGGGTCGAGAAGAGTCATTCATAATTGTACAAAGATTTGGACTTGGTGATAGCCCAGATATTACTAGTACAATCACAGAAACATTTCGTCGGGAAGGTGTGGGCTATATGCCATGGGGAGGAGTTGCTTACAGAATATCAGAAATTCAGTACAATAAAAGAATGCATGCTACAGAAAAAGGACCTGATACAACATTGTCTACAAATGTTGAATCTAAAGCCTTTTGCTTTTTACCTCTCCCAGGTACCACCCCTTTACCTGTGCATATAAATGGTTGTTTTAGACTAGATGATGCCAGAAGATGTCTGATTAAAGATGGATTTGGGAAAGATTGGAATGAATGTGTTCTGAAATATTTGATTGTGCCTGCATATTCTCAATGTGTCACCTTGTGGAGGGACAGTTTAGCAGGAGAAGTTCAGAAGTTGAAAGTATGGCATGATGTTGGAAACCTTTCACAACGCTACCATCAGATATTCCCTCTGATGGAAAAAATGTATGATCCATTCTGGAAATTCCTTCTTATTGAATTTTATAGATTTGTATTAGAGGAAAAAGTGAGTCTTTTTCCAGTGTTCAAAGTTGTGAATGAATCAAGTACACATGGGCAAGTTCAAGTTGGCAAAAAAGAATTCAGTTGCGAATGGGTACCAATTGGTTATAGAGGGGATTTTAGAAGTGGTTGCTTCAACACCCTTAGATACCATTTTTCATCATACACACACAACACACACAAACTAGAGTCAATTCTTAAAGATGTTGGACTCAAAATTGTACATACTCCATTAACAGTGAAATCTGCAATGATGGAAAGTGGAGTTGACCTAAATTCAGAGAAACTGATGGCAGCTCTGAAAACTAGACAATCTGAAGAAACTCTTAAGGATATAAAGAAAGCTGTTAGCCAAGAAACTCTATTTTGCACAAGCCCTGATGAAGTTATTGCATTTATTGTAACAGCTACACATGCTGAAGGGCCATGTCTTATTGGCTTGCCTGGTAGTAGTATTGCTGATACCCAAATAAAGTCTGCTGGCCGCTTAAAAGAGTTGCTCTATTCCCTCACCAAATCTGACAAGTTCATGAAGTCATTACCAAACCTTTTGGTACTGCTGACCAGTGATAATAAATTGAATGTTTTCTGCAAGGATCAACCAGTCTATTGTACCGAATTCAGCTGGATGTTTCCTGGAGAAATGGACAAATTTGTACACCATGACTTACTTCATGCCTATCTGGCAGACCTTATGTTGAAAGAAGGATATTTGGAAGAGTTTACAATGGCATCATTTATTGAGCTCATTCCGTCTGGTTTGAAAGAGTCTCTTCACAACACAGAACTTTGTGTGAAATGGGATCGTGTTTCTGATGGGTTACTAACTACACAGTGGATTGCATGGCTGTGGAAATTCATTCATGACATTTCAAATACTGTATCAGATCAGTGGAACAAATTCAAGGAAACATTAGACTGTGTTGCTGATTGGGCTTTCCTCCCAGCTTTGGAAATGGGTGAAAGCAAGTTACTGGAAGTTGGCAAAATGTTTATGTTGGTTGACATTGATTCATTTTGCATAGATGATACTTTGCAGGAATCACTGAAAAAGCTAAGGCCTCTTACCTTGGATGACAAGATATTTTATGAAGGAAAATATGATCTTAAGCCTATATCAAGTCTTGGTGTCTCGCATACAAGTGATACCAATGCAGGTTCAGTTTCAAACTTTTTTTTGAAGCAAGAAGAGGAAAAGAACCGAAAAGTTGCTATTGATTTAATAACTTCAATTAGTGGACTTATTACAACCCATAGTAAACCAACCAGACTGTTAGAAAATCTGTTCTATTGTGCCATGAACCATAAGTCAGTATTTGACAGAATAGATTCCAAGGATGCTGTTTGTATCCTCAAATATTTTACAGAAAGCCTACGAAACAAAGAATTCAAGGACTACGCAGGATGTAGAAATAAACTGAAGAGTTTACCATTATTTGTTACTCTAAATGATAGCTGTGTCAGTCTAGATGGTGAATGGCGCACCTTTGTAGTACCACGGGGAATTCCTAGTGTAGGTCTGGATAGCTTTTCAATGAATATGAATGCTGTCCTACTGAAGAAATATTATGAGCTTAAGGACTTGTACAGCTTTCTAGGGCTGCCAGATACAACTGTGTCAAAACTTTATGTAGACGCTCTTCTTCCACACTTTAACCTTCTTCCACAGAACTGTTGGCTAGTACACATTGAGTACCTAAGAGACAAGTTTTTGTCTTTGACTGGACAGCAACGCAACAACGAACAAAACTCAATGATTTCAATTTTAAGGGAAATTGAATTCATTGAGACAAATTTTGGCTTCAAGAAATGCTCTTGCTTTTTTTACCACAATGTTGAAGAGTTCAAGGTACTGTGCACTGAGGGGGAGTTTGTACCAGAATATTTTAGAACAGACGAGTGGACCAGCTTGCTAATGGAACTGGGAATGCATCATTGTATCACAGATGATTCATTGATCATGTTTGCAAGGAGAATTGAAAGGGCAAGTCAAAACCATAATGACAAATCTGTTGGAGAGAAGTCCTCAACTTTGAGTAGATGCTTTGTGTCTGGTACAATACTTTCATCTTGGAAAGAAGAAACCCTTTGTTCTTTATCTGGTATTCGATTTATTCAACCAGCTCAGCTAAGTAGATTGTATAATGCAATACTTCCTCAGCGCAATGATGGCCATAGATTGATGTGCATGCAAGGTGCTGTTGAGTCAAAACATGTAGCTTTGTGCTGGTCAACTGCTTATGTCTTAGACATCAACATTCCCAAAAAAGTTCACCACATAGTGGGAATCTGTTCAGAGCCAAGAACAGTTGATGTATTAAAACATTGCCAAAACATTTCTTCAGAGATGAGAAGGAAGATTGAAAATCTTAAGGACAAAGAAATAAAACATCTTATGGAACAGATATACACTTTTCTTCAAAAGCACATGGAAAATCCAAAGGTCAAAGACATGTTACAAACATTCCCAATTATCCATTTGCCAGATGAGCATAAAATGGTTACTGTTAATGACATTGTACTGAATATTACTGAGTATGATATATTGAAACCCTATTTATTCAAAGCCCCAGTGAAATATGGATCTTTTTTTGATCTTTTTGAGTCATTGGGTGCTTATCAGGAGGTGAAATGTTTTCATTACCTGAACATACTGAACCAAGTAAAGATAAAGACAGGAGAGCAGGAAGTGATGCCAGCTGAATTAAGAGTCGTTCAACAAGCAATTCAGAATTTGAATTTCATTCTGAAGCTTGAAAGTAGACATGTGTTTAAAGACCTGAAATTATACCTGCCAAATAATTACAAAGTTATGTGCCTGTCAACTGACCTAGTGATGGTGGATAACAAGGCTACAAGAGAGAGGCTAGCTAATATCACAGATATTAACTACTTTCTAGGAGCGCAAGAGCTAGAGATTCTTTATTTTGAACCTAAAGAGTTTGTTACCCATCTTCCAGAGCACTTACGTCCAAAATTGTTAACAGATGTTGTTAAAGAAGAGACCAACACAGCAAATATGGAAATAGTTCACAACAGTGTGCTAGCAGAGACATTGTCATATTTTGTTCAGTCAGAACAGTTTGTTAGAGGGATATGTAGAATTGTTAAGAAGAATAAAGAAGCAAGAGTAGTTGGAAAATCTGTATTTGATCTTGATGCTGATGTAAATATGATCATTGAGTTGATTGGTAAGGTGACTATATGCCAAGTTAACAATCTTGAAACATACCTGATGCACAAAGGAGAAATTGTCATAGGCTCATACATACCTCAAGATTTGTTTTACCAGCAAACAATAGATGAAGACGGTTCTTGCGCAGTACATTTCTATTTCTGTTTGTGTGAAGAAAGCAATGATGCTAAAGCTTTGGTGAACCTGACGTCACGACCAGGAGGACTAGCTAAAGCACTGATTTCACATCTAGACCTGTCTGATAGTGAAGTTCTGATGGTGGCCACAATGTTGAGAGAAATGGAAAACCCAGATATTCTTACTTCACTTCTCGACAAAGAAAAATATCCAGACTTGAATGTTCACCTTAATGTAAAAACAAAATCTGTTTTTCCTGCCCCTGGATCATATGTTGAAGAAAAGTTTCATCCATTTTTACAGCAAGCTCTAGATGCATTTGATGAAAGTGAGTATAAGAGTGTTGCTCTAGAAATGGATGATGATGAGGATGATATGGAAAATGAAGCAGAGGATGTAGACCTGACCCTTGTTTACAAATATGTACACATTATAGAGAGAATCACAGCAGATACAGACGAGCCTACACTTGTAGGTATCAGATACAAGGTGAAAATAGGAGAAGAAGAGTTCATAGAAGTACCTGGGTACAGGCTATACAGATTTGTGAGGCCGGAGAACCCATCAGACACATTAGAGGTGCACACGGGAGTCTCTCCACAACAGTTTCTACCATTTGATGAGAACTGTAGCAGAATCAGGAGAATGATGCAGGAGGCGTGGGGACTGCCTGCACGTGACAGAAGAAAGGTGTTCCAGAGGCTCATACTACAATGGCATCCTGATAAAAACAGAGGGTCAGAGGAATATGCTACTAAAATATTCCAGTTTATACAACAGAGTATCCTCAGATTGGAGCAGACCGGTAGTTTATCAGACTTGGATGAGACAGATGGACGACCAGCGGACTTCTCCAACTCCTCATACAACAACATGTATAACAACGTCAACAGACGAGCACAGGCGTACGCTAGAGCATACTATGATAATATACATGAGTATAACCAGAGTCACAACACGGGCAACTATAGTCACAGAAATGCGTCACGCGCTGAGGTACGCGATGTTGGAGAAGCTAGAAGATGGATGAAGCAAGCCAAACGAGACTTTCAAGCTGCCACGACAATGATACCCACAGCTGATGATCCAAAAGCTTTCAACTGGATTTGTTATATGTGCCATCAGGTAATTATAATTGATTATTACCCCTTTCCCAAACAAGAAATTCTGGAAATGACTTCATTCAAAGGTGTTGCAGACGAAAAAATAAATGTTATGAAAAGGGTGTTTTATATGCCCTGGTATTGAAAGATTGGGGGCATTGTTTTACTCTTGTCCATCTGTCTGTTTGTCTGTCTGTCTATCTTTTTTGTGTGTCTGTCCAAAAATTTAGCACTGGCCATTTCAGGGGCATTAATGTTTCACAAATACATCTTGTTTAAAATGATGGTATGGAAAGCATTTCCATGAAAAGAGAATATACTGGTAATCAGCAGTCAAGTTAAGTTTATATGAAATTATATTTAATTCTGAATAAAAACATATTCAAATATAGGAAATAATGTGAGAAAGCTCCTTTAACTCTTTCGCTGCCAAATTTACTGGAATTTTCCTATTTCCAGTGCCAAATTTTGGAAACTTCATTAGAGGGGTTATCAGTTTACAGATTAGTAAAAAATCATTGTTTGATGATATTAAGCTGAAACTTTCAGGAATCATTGCACATAAATTGTTTTGCCTAATAGCAAACTTTTTATCAGGCAGTGTGATCAGATGACCTTGCCCTTGACCTTGAATGACCTCACTAAGCTTTTGTTTGAAAGTCGCCGATCAGCGACATTGGCAGTCTTCCTATGGGTCGCTTTTCGGCTACATTGGCAGTGAAAGAGTTAAACCAAGCTCAAGCAGTAATGGAATTTTGCAATGTGAAAAGGACGGTTCTTTTGTTTTCAGTGCCACTGGCCGAAGGCCAGTGAGCTATTGTCATGGTGTTGTGTCAGTCATGCGCCTGTGCATCCGTCTGTGCATCCGTCTCTGCATTAATTTTTTCTTCGAAAATCTTCTCTCTCAAACTAGTGGGCCAATTTTGACCAAACTTTTCAGGAACGTTCCTTGGGTGACCCTTGACTTAAATTGTTCAAAGAATTTTGATTTGTCCATTAATGTGGGAGTGGCAGGGCGGGGCTTATCAGACTTAGAGATATCACAAAATAATTCTTTAAAAATCAACCATTTGGCCAATTTTGACCAAACTTGGCAGAAATGTACCTTGGGTGACTCTGTACTTAAATTGTCCATGAAATTTTGATTGGTTAATAAATGTTGGCATGCAGGGTGGGCTTATCAGACTTTGAGAAATCACAAAATAATTCTGTAAAAATCAACCATTTTGACCAAACTTGATAGAAATGTACTTTGTTTACTCTTTACTTTTTCTGTGAAAATTTGATTGGCCCATAAATGTGGGCATGGCAGGGTTCATCACAAAATATTTCTTTATAAATCAACCAATGGGCCAATGTAGACTTATTTTGGCAATAATGTTCCTTGGGTGGCTCTTTACTTAAATTGTTTGTGAAATTTTGATTTGTCCTTTAATGTGGGCGGGGCATGGCGGGGCTTTTCAGAATGGGAGAAATCACGAAATAATTCTTTAAAAACAACCAATGGGTCAATTTATTACAAACTTGGCAGAAAAGTTCCTCGGTGGTCCTTTACTAACATTGTTCTGCAACTTTGATTCCTCTATAATGTGGGTGTGGCAGGCCTGGCTTATCAGAATTGGACAAACCATGAAACAATTCTTTAGAAATAAACCAATGGGCCAATGCAGACCAAACTTGGCAGAAATGTTCCTTGTGTGACCCTTTTCAAGATTTGGCAGTTCAAGGCTTACAAGAAGTCATGAGACAATTCTTTTACTTTAGCAAGTGGAGTGATTAAGGCCCTCTTGGGCCTCTTGTTTCCAGACTTTTCTCAGATGACAAAACATTAGCCTTGTTCAAATGGCAAATAACAAAACTGGTCTAACTATAAATTTAACATGATTGATAACAATAGAAAACTTTTAGGGAACGTGTGACAATGCTGAAATGATTCTTGTTGAAATGTTAGATGCTCTTAATTACGTCCTATGGCAATCCAGTGGATTATTTAAGCACTTTACAAGTTACACCTGGTTTTCATTTTCTTGATCGGAAAGGGGAAGGCTTTGGAAAACATTTAGAAAAAAAGAAGAAAATGATTATTTTCTCCCTTTGCCTCAATATCTTCTGCACTGTCTTGTACAAAAAAATCTCCATCAATATCCATATAGACATCTGCAACAGTTTTCAAATTTCAACAATCCAATTTTTGCCCAATCTTTTGAAAATTTTCAAAGTTTTGCTTAATTTTGTGTTCTTTTAGTCCAGTGAAAAAGCGTTAAAGGCAGCATGTTACTCCAGAAATGCGAACGCTGTGTCACTACAGGATCACAGTCTAGAACAACCAGCACGGGCTCTTACTCCACACTTAACTAGTTTGGTAAGTAATATATTTTTCCTTGCAGAGTAAAAAGGGGGGAAAAGGATTTTGGCTCGTCTGGAGTGTCAGTAGTGGAGGAGCTATTGCCATACTCTTAGATGTCTGTGTCAGCGTCCAAGTAAACTTTAACCAATACCTTATGCCCTATAAGAGATACAGCCATCATATTTCACAAACCTCTTATGAAGACTTTTTATTTTGGACCAATGACCTTTTGCCATGTGACGTTGACCTTGGACTTAGACTTGCCTGTTTTTTATGCCTTATTGCAGATACAACCTTAATAATTCACATACCTATACTCAAGGCCTTTCAATTGGGACCATGACTTTTGACCATGTGACCTTGAGCTTTAGTCAAATTTTTATGCTGCCCGAAGGGAGAGCATATAGTCGCCGCTTTGTCTGATCGTCCGTCCGTCAGTCATTCCGTCCGTCCGTCCCAAGCGATTTCTCCATAACCCTTGGGCCAAATCAAATGAAACTTACCATGTGAACTCCCTATGACAAAATGCCGATGTACTTTTCCCGGTTTTTAGCTCGACTTTTCGAAGAAAATGAGAGCTTATACTGTCACCCGGGCGTCGGCGTTGGCGTCGGTGTTGCAACCAAGGTTAAATTTTTTTCAAACATCAATAACTTCCATACTATCAAAGGGATTCAATCCAAACTTGGTTTACTTATTCACCATCACACCCTCTACCTTACTATCAGGGCCCATGACCCTGGGACCACTCTATTTGGAGTTATGCCCCCTTTATACTAAGCAACTTAGAAAGTCGAGCGCGCTGTCTTCGGACAGCTCTTGTTGGATTTGAGGCCTCGTCATGGGAAAAGGGGACTTAGGGTTAAATACAGTTTTTCTCTAATTTCTCCTAATCTAATGGTCAGAATTTGATGAAATTTCATATTTGAGTAGCAAATCAGATGCCCTTGACAATAAATTATTTAAAATTTGCGTATACAAAATATGTCATGGAAAAAGGGGGCTTGACATTTGTTAGCTTTATATTAGCTCTGCATGGCATAAATCTATTGTGACAATGCCTTATTCGGGGAGCATTGTCCGTCTCTGACAGCTCTTGTAAATAAAAACTTTAACTTGGCCAAAAAACTTTAAAGTTGCCTATATCGTGCACCCTATTACATAAACAGTCTTAATATTTCACACATAAATACCTTCCACCAAGACCTTTAGATTCGTTTATGACCTTGAAATCTTGACTTTTGGAGTTTGGCCTATTTTTAAGAAAACTAGCATAGCCTGTATTTTATGTAGTAGATCTATTACAGATACAGCCTTGATATTTCACACTTTTACAAATGGATTCTCATTTGTGACCATGACCTTTTACCTTGGAGTTTGACCTACTTGTATTTTTTTTATATGCCTGAAGGGTCCTATTATGTTATGTCTGTCCAGCTGTTCGTCTGTCCATCAGTTTGCAATTTCAAACTTGCCGCAATGAATCTCCATGGTGTCTAGTTGTGCACACCGCTTACGGAATTCAGATAACTCTTTTCATTCTTGAATTATTTGCCCTTGAATTGAAAATATGCCAATTTTCTTGTGTGCGCAATTCCTCCTACAGTTTTGATCACAATTTTATCAAACTTGCCACATTGAATCCCCATGGTGTCTAGTTGTGCACACCACTTACAGAATTCAGGTAACTCTTTATACCCTCCACCTACAAAGTAGAGGGAGGTTTATTGGTTTCACCATGTCTGCCTGTTCGTATGTCCGGCTGTCCGTCCGTAGACTTTTTCGTTTCCGTGCTCCAATTCAAGAACCGTTTCACCTAGGATCATGAAACTTTACACAGCTTTTGCCCATGACCCAAGGAGGTGCCTTTTATGTTTTTGGGTCACGAAGGTCAAAGGTTAAGGTCACAATCAGACTTTGTTTAAAATCCGTTTCTGTGCTCTAAGTCAAGAACCGGTTGACCTATAACACTTTTTAGTGACAAGGTGCTAGTGGGGGGTATTTGTCCGCTTTGTGACAGTTCTAGTTTCGTTCTTGAATTATATGCCTTGAATTTTAAGGAAAAATGCCCATTTTCTCAAAAATGCCCATTTTCTCGTGTGCACAACTCCTACAGTTTCAACCAGAATTTAATCAAACTTCAACAATGAATCTCTATGTTGTCTGGTTGTGCAAACAAAATTTTTATATTTTTTTTGTTTGAATTATCTGCGCTTGAATTAAAAAAAATGGCCAATTTTACTGACAAGCCCCTCTCAGGCATATAATTTTGCGCCACTCTGTGAAGCTCTTGTTTAACCTGGCCTTTATCTGATGTGTTATTACACATCCAGTCTTTAAATTTAAACATAGAGACCTCCCCACAAGGCAAAAATTTGTAACCATGACTTTTGACCTTGTGACCTTGACCTTGGAGTTTGACCTACTTTCCAAAAACTTTAACATAGCTTTTATGCTATGTACTATTAGCCATTATATGTCACACATGGATAACAGTTCTCCCAAGGGTTTTCATTTGGGATCCTGACCTTTTACCTTGACCTTTGAGTTTGACCTATAGTTTGCGAAAAGCTGCTATTTGAGTAAAATATGTTGTCTGCGGACAACTCGAGTGTCTGATTTAGCCTTTGTTACTAGGTTAATCGGGTTAACCTCCACACCTGATTAATCGGGTAATTACAGTAATTCTTCTCATAGTGTACCAGAATGTATCATGATATTTTGACATGAACATACAATTGACACTCGTTGTGTGGAAGTCAGAGGGGTTTTCAAAATATCTCGACATATCCGGAGTTCGACTCATCCAATTTTGTTCAATTACAAATTATTGCTATTTGACTATTTTTGTTGCTAACCAAGTGCGTTCATAATTGAAATATAGTAGGAAAAGGACAAAAAATGTTCAAAATGAGCAATTTCTACCCTTTTCCTTTTGAATTTCAATGGCCAAATTTATTTTGAAATTATTGTATTTCACTTTTGGATATCCATTGGTTAGGACGGGGCCAGATTTTCACTTAGACTTAAGCGGAAATTCGACATAACCGATGTCGACATAACGACTGTCCACTGTAGTTTACAAAAGAATACCATTTCAGGGGCACCTGTGTGTCACAAACACATTGAATTTTATCATGATAATTTACAATATTATTATTTACAATACATTTGTATTATTATTTACTCCTTTTCCCAAACAATGGCTGATATTCACATTCCTGTCAGTGAAGGGGGACAGACATCACATATTAGATCGGCATTTTGGAATTTTGAAAAAATGGCTTATAAAAAAGTTATTGAATATCAACCAAAACTTTGGTTGATCTTCAATAACTTTTTTATCGTCCAATTTTATTAAAATCCACAAGTTCCCGCATATTCCTTGCATTTTCCCACCTTCTATGCTTCAAACTGAATTTAAATCAGTCGCGCATTTGTAAAATTATTGAAGATTTTCTGAAATTCTGAGTCACATGATTATCCATTGTGTTCTTGTTGTTAATTACAGGCGAGCCAGATGGAGAGTCTATTGGGCGTACATACCAGGATGAGGTACCCAAACTCCGTAAACAGACCACATATACCCGCTGATATATTTGATAAAACTCACGCGGAGAAGGCGGTAGAACTGACCAGAGAGATTATTGAACACGCAGATGATCTTATATAAAGCTGAAGTGGTAAAACTTACAAATTATATGTGTATATCAGCTTGCGGTATGCTAAGATATTTTTAATAGAATTCGGTCTAGGAAGTAGACATAAAGCAAATGATTAATCTTTTATTACCCTAATTTGGTTTTAGACAGAATATTTGCTTTCTTGGTGTTTGTTGTATAAGTTTGTTGACTTTGTTTGTTGTGAAAAAATTACATTTATGTGATAAAAGAGTCTGAAAAACAAGTGTACCAGTATATATGTTTAGACATTAGCTTTGTGATTGTGTAAATAATGCAATGAGAATAATTTGATATTGGACAAGTCAAAAATACCAAACAATTGAGCCAGAATCTGGAAAAAAGACCCTTTTTGCATTTGAGGCTGCCATGTTTCAAGATCAACCTCTGCCTGAGTGCAGTCTGAAGTGGTCCTTGCTACTCCTTTACAGTTGTTACATGTCATACAGAAGCTGTTAGAGAACAAGTGTTTTCTGATCGGACTGCATTATACATGCAGTCTGATCTGGTATCATGTTGGCCTTAAAAACCTTCAAAACCCTATTCCAGATTTTGGTTCGAATGTTAATGAGAACAGGAAGTTTATAGTTTAAAGCATAGAAATCTTTGATTGAGATAGGAATGCTGATGATCAGTATTTTTGTCTTTTACCATATGCTTTTCTATTCTAATATATTATGTGACCTATCATGCTAAAAAGGATGTTAAAGGAATTGTGAAAAATATCGACCCTAGTCAGTCTGCGCAGTCCGCGCAGTCAGACTAGGGCCGATACTTTTCACTTTTATATAATTTTCTAAATCTTGAATGTTTTCCCTATCTTACTATATGTTCATTTTTCGCATACAGTATCTAGTTGACCTGTGTTGTGTCTGACAAATTTGTCAAAATTTTGACTTTTGGAGTTTGGATAAGGTCTCTTTTAGTGTGACGGTTCACATATCTTCACATAAAATAAGGCCTGTGTAGGAACAGGTTAAAGCCTTGAACTTACAAAATACATGTTGATCCTTGATTGTCTTTGTCAATTAACTGTGATATTTTGTATTTTAGTATATGATCTTTGTAACTTTAACCCTTTTCCACCAAATGGCAACATTTTATACTGCTCACAATACAATTATTTTACAAGCAATAAATTCAAAAGATTGAAATTTTACCCTTTTTGGTCTTTCTGGATAGAAAACAATTTCTTCATTTTCCACAGTATTTTTAGCTCGACTTTTCGAAGAAAATGAGAGCTTATACTGTCACACGGGCGTAGGGGTCGGGGTCGGTGTTGGCATTGGCGTCGGCGTTGCAACCAAGGTTAAAGTTTTTTCAAACATCAATAACTTCCATACTATCAAAGGGATTCAACCCAAACTTGGAATACTTATTCACCATCACACCCTCTACCTTACTACAAGGGCCCATGACCCTGGTTCCACTATATTTGGAGTTATGCCCCCTTTATACTAAGCAACTTAGAAAGTCGAGCGCGCTGTCTTCGGACAGCTCTTGTTCGACGCTATTTTCTTGTGGGGAGTCAAAAGGAGTCAATTGTGTGGGAATGGGTTAACCCATTACCAAACAGCAAAATTTTGGACTGTTCAAATTAGAAAGATCCTGTAGACGACAATTTCAAATGAATGGAATTTTTTATTTTTAGGTCTTTTTGTATGGAAAACATTGTGGGAAATGAAGAAATTGCTTGTCACAAGCAATTTCTTCATTTCCCATGATGTTTTCCGTGGCCATAATTTTGTGGGGAGTCAAAAAGAGTCATTGTGTGGTAATGGGTTAAACATTTGTGCATTCATGATTGATTTGCACTGTATTACCTTATCGTTATATGGCCAAGTGCAAATAAGCATTCAAAAATTATGTTCCAGGAAACAGCAAATTATTTTGAAAACATCTGTACAAGTATCATCAAAATAGGTTAGTTTTCTGAAATAATGATGCATTTTTTAATTTTGCTGAAAATTTCAGACAAATCGGTCGAGTTGTTCGAAAGATATAAAAGTTTGAATATCGCAAAAAGGCCGAAAAAACAGCTTTTTTGTGTGACATTGATCAAAAATGCATTTTTGTTTTTTAACCCTTTCCCAAACAAAACCTAGTTTTGACGTCCCTTATAGGTGAGGCTTGGGAAAATATTGAGGCTAAAGAAGAAAGTGCTGATAATCAGCACTTTCTCCTTTTGCATCAATATTTTCTTGATTATTTTGTATGCAAATCCAACCTTAAACAGCATTCATTTTGTCATTGGCAGAACCTCTTTAATTGGATCACCCTTAAATTTTGAAGTTTGGGAAAGGGTTAAATATTTTTTTCATTAAGCAATAAATAGGATGTTGGTCTTTAAATTTCTCATCTAGAGCCAGTTTCTGAAGAGAAAACAAACACAATTTGTCAAAAATTAAGAAATTCTTTGTTTTTGTGAAATTTTTAAAAAACGCCCAAAATGGGCCAAAAATCCAAAATCTGGGTATTTCACTTTGGGTGGATGCCACAACCACAAAGAAAGTGGTTCATGAGATATTATAACACACATGCATGGTGGAAAGGATGTAGTTTCTGATTTACATCACTTTTTTCGTTTTGATTTCATGTCAAAATTTTGGTAGTCTTTTACTTTTAACAAAATTTTGTCCCAACAGTAACGGTTGCCACCCTGCCTTTGTTTTTTGATAGCTATTATCATTATACAGATAATTTCTGGCCTAATTCATAGCCCTAATTTGACCCAAATAGTTGTCAAACACTTTCCATTTTAATACTTTGTTGTATCTATGCATTTACAGCAAGCACATCAAAGAGAAACAATGTCCCAACAGTAACGGAAAATGTCCCAACAGTAACGGTTACATTCTTGATAAGCTGCTCTTGTCTAATAGACTATATAATATGTTTATTAGCTGTCCTGTGAAACTTCAAGACATCCATGTTAAGTTGATACTAGCATTACGAGTTAAATATCAAATAAGCCAAACGTTTCAGGGGTTCAAAGTCAGGCCTTAATAGAATGGCTTCTGAAAGTCTATTGTCCAAGCTATAAATTGATTCTTTTTAAATGACAGTATGCATTAAACTTATTAAATTTAATCTGTAAGACTCTGAGAACAAAAAACAAGTGACTAAGAATGACTGTATAAACCTTACTGTAATAAATGCATACCTAAATTGATTAAATGGCTGCCGTTACTGTTGGGACAGATTTCTAGGCAATATAATTCAAGGAGCTACTTGGTGAAAAAATGGTTTCATTAACTTTCAAGAAGACTTGGCAAGCCAAGAAACCTTTCTCAAGCTACAAAGTGCACTAAAAGACTCAAATTGTATGAAAGTTACTGAAAAAAATAAACACTGGTATAATTCTATTAGACCTACAGAATGCTGAATGGCAAGCAATTTTACAATTTATGATGCACATGTATTCTTGATCTCATTAACAAGATATGTCTCATATACATGTAGCAATTGATAATTATAATCTAAATTTGATAGATAAGATAGGAACTTCTTCCACTTTTTATTGTGTAGACCTCAACTAGATGCAGATTTGCCCAAGTCAAAACTGATGCTTTTATTAAGTTATTTAACCACTGAAACTTTGTATCTTTGGAACCCAAACACAGCATTTAAAAGGGGTTGAAATAAAATGCCATGCATGTATCCTAAGAAAGAATACAATATACTTGTACATGTTTGAAGTTGAGTTATAAAGCTCATACCATCATATATAATTTGATATACGTACAAGATGGGGTACGGACAAAACCCCACCAGGACAAAACCCCACCAGGACAAAACCCCACCAGGACAAAACCCCCTCGGACAAAACCCCACCACTTAAATTGGCAAGGCGGACAAAACCCCACCAGTCTTATATTTTATTCATTTTCAAATCATTCAACAATAAATTATTATTGAAACAAATAAATTTGCATTTGATTAATAATTGTAATAGTTATGCTTTGATAATTTATTTTCTATTTTTCTCATTTTTGATGTTTGATGAATAAAAATTACAGGAAAGAACTTATACTCATAATACTATTATAATGTAGGACTAATGTTTCTTTTCCATCGTATATATTATCATTGATTCATTTTTAAAATTTTCTTAGATTTATGACTTTTTGAAGTTTTTTTTATGAAGCCTAAAAATTTGCATTTGGAACAAAAAAATACTATTTATTGCTAAATCATAAATTGATAATGAATGAAGAAGTAATCCCTGAATATCATGAATATGAAATGATTTTTTCCCCAAAAAAGTTTCATTGGAATAATGCCTTTGATAAAAATTAATAAGCATGATTCATGGGAATAAACTTATTTAAAATCAGAAGTGTTACTTTCTTCTGAGGCGTTAAGTCTTCTGATGTCATCTATTGTCCTAATTATGATAGGTGATAATTGATTTCGTAGATAAGGGAATGATATTATGCATGCCAAATGACTTATTTAGGTGACAAAAACTTGATGTCAAGATAATATTTGGCTTCATCTTATTCCCAGTAACCTCTCCTTTTCCCACAATGGTTTCCATTTTTAAAGCAATTTTGCCTTATTTGGAGATTTCAATAAACACAGATTGGAAAATAAGTATGAAAAAATAATGCTTTTGAAATACAATAAATACACAAATACAATATAGATCTAGATCAATTTTTTGAAGTTTCAAATAAATAATTAAATTATACAGTAATTAATTGTGAAACATAATCAAATTTCTTATATTCAAAAATATTTTCCTTACCAAATATCTTTTCCTATGTCATAAATTTGTTATACTATATTTTATATATTGGTGGGGTTTTGTCCTGGTGGGGTTTTGTCCTGGTGGGGTTTTGTCCTGGTGGGGTTTTGTCCGAGGGGGTTTTGTCCTGGTGGGGTTTTGTCCTGGTGGGGTTTTGTCCTACACTCGTACAAGATACAAAATATCCATTATATAGACAAAAATTAGTTTGCACATGTATTTTAAATCTTACTCTCTGAAGTTGTCGAAAATGGCAAAAAGTCATGAGATAATAATTTAAACAATTTTGTTTTACCTTAATATACATTCACTTAGCCACTAATGACTACAAAATAATACATAAATATTTAGTACTACCATACACAATTTATCAGCCCTGCAAGAGTTTTAATCAGATACTGTCTTACAGAATATACAGATAATACACCAAGAACAAAAATTTCATAGGTGAAGTTTAATTTAAATTAATGTATATGCATATATTTATTCAATCAATTTACATGTAGTGGATTGTTTTAACATTTTCAGTTTGATTTTACTTTACAAGTATATACTGAAAATGCTGCAGTAACTTTCAAGTCATGAATAATTGGTCAACCAGTGCAGTCTGTTATTTTCTTGTCATTGTGAGAACAAATGTTGTCTGGCATTAGCAGATCTGTTAGAATGAATAGCACAATTTAATACATAGTATACAATGATTTTGACCTCTCCTATTGAAAACAGGGTTAACCCTTTCCCAAACGGCAAAATTTCAGGGTGATCCACTTCAAACATGCCACAAATGACAAAATAAAAGTTATAAAAGATAGAATTTAGAGTAAAATATGACATAGAAAATATTGAGACAAAAGGAGAAACTGCTGGTTATCAGCAGTTTCTTCTTTTGTTTCAATGTTTTCCCAAGCCTTTTATATTAGGGACGTCAAAAGCAGGTCTTGTTTGGGAAAGGGTTAATGCAGTGAGTTGGAAGATGTATTTAATTATAACCATTGATTTAAATATTTTGGCTGGGAGAAAACCGTTACTGTTGGGACATACTTTAGCTTGAAGTTAAACTGTGGAAAATTGCCTGGAATCCAGTACATTTTCTTTAAGGTAAAAAGGGCCTAATTAGCACAAAAGAGCCAGTTGCAAAATTGAAAAATGCCAGTGATTCCTAAACTGTGTTACATTTCCATTCCAAATACAAACATAAGCATTTTGTACTGTTTAGAATTTTGAATTAATGCATATTTATGGAAATATTTGACAAAAATGTTCAAAATTACCTCCCTTGCATATGAATATAGAGTAAAATGATATTTGTAAATTATTTTCTTCTTGAGGCATAATCTTGAAATCCGGCACGGTGAATCAACTTATGTGAAGTGTATTTACAAGTGTGTGTAATTTGATACATTTCGTACGGCTAGAAAGTGGTGTTTTTCATTAGGCACTTTATACCTTAAATGAAACTAAGCCCTTCTTTACTTGTTTCAATGTGTTTCTTATACAATTAACCATTTTTAAGGTAGCTACACCATCAGAGAGTTGACTATTTGGCTTTGAGCACTCACATGATGATGAAATACATGTAAACCAGAAATTTATATCTTCTTTTAGTGAAATCAATGCTTAGTTATCCTATTTAAACACCAAGATGATAAATCCCATTGATTAGTAGCCTTTTCAGAATGTTATAAGGCTCTAAATACATGGAAGGTAATGGTGTCCCAACAGTAACGGCAAATCTGTTCGTTTTTAAATCGCATATTACAATGTAACAACACCAACTATTGAAGTAATTCATGTTTTTTATTATTGAGTTATGATGTCTTTTTATTTTGAAATTGTTTTATTTGACATATTATGCTTTATCTTCACTGAATAAAAATAAATACAAGTATGTTTTCACAACTCATTACTTTTCAAAGCATTTATCTTAATATTTTTCTCAAAAAATCAAATGAAATGGACAAAAAATGGGTAAAAAGTTTGTATATGGCATTGGGTTACTATGAAACAAAATATAATTGGCAGTCCTCTGAGAAAAAATACTTTTTTTGTTCCTTAAAAAAACATTAAAAAATGAAAAATATGCCCCAAATATTATAAATAAAGCCCAAATAATTTTTACATCAGACTTAATTTCCTCAAAAACATAACTTTTTTGCAAAGTTGAACATATATGCTACCATAAAAAACAACTGAAACATACAAAAACAAAAGTTCATTTTTTGACATTTTGTCACACCTTATTTGCACTTGGCCATATACAGTTTGTTATGGATAAGAATTTCACATTTGTTGTGAAAATAATGCTAGAAATCACTTAAGTTTGATGTATCTTGCTTGTTTTTGTTTTTTGATTTTGTTTTTCATCAGATGTTTGATTAATGACATTTATGTTGTGAAAATATTTACATGACTTTTGTATGATGTTTGTAGATAAGATTGGTTCATAACTTTTATTTTCTCTCACATTCCACTCATTGTTTTCTACAGTATTGCTTCTTTGTACATTAATATGGAGCTGGATCTAGAAAAAGAGTCCTTATAGCATTTGAAATTAACCCTTGCCCAAACAAGACCTGGATTTGATGTCTTCAATAGAAAAGGCTTGGAAAACATTGAGGCAAAAGAAGAAACTGCTGATAACCAGCAGTGCAGTGCTATATTTTACACAAACCATATCTTTAATAACATCCATTTTGTCTTTTGTGGCAGTTTTTGAAGTGGATTACCCTAAAATTTTGTTGTTTGGGAAAGGGTAACCAGTTCCCAAACAGCAACATTTTAGGGTGATCTAATTCAAAAGCTGCTGCAGACAGTAAAAGGGATACTGTTAAATATTAAATCTGTGTATATTATAGCACTTTCTTCTTTTGTCTCCATGTTTTCCCAAGCCTTTTCTTATAGGGTCATCAAAACCGGGTCTTGTTTGGGAAAGGGATGACAAAATGAATGTTATTAAGACAACCATGTATCTAGTTTGATTTGTGCTTGAAAGTGAAGTCTCATCAGTATCAATGCTATCCACCAACACTTGCTACAGATGATGATGAAGCTTATAGAGAACCTCATGAATCTTGATCAGACTGTACTTGTACTTGTTGACTCAGGCTGATCTGGATCCATGATGGTTCTAAATATATTAAGGTCTTATTTTCTGGTTCCCTGTTTTTTGTTGTTTGATTGTGTAGAGAGTCATTGTATTATGAAAATCTATTGTTTTTACATGATATTGCATCTGCTTATGTAATCTGATTTAAATCCGGTGTTAACTTACAATAACATCTGACAGGCACCAGTGAGACGTCATCCCCTAATGACCTTTTCTTCTGACCATTCAAATAAACGCTTTCAAGATTCATTACCACACAGTGACTCTTTTTGACTCCCTATAAGATAATGAAATTGGAAAACATTGTGACAAGCAATTTCTTCATTTACCACGATATTTTCTACGTAAAAAGACCAAAAATGTACATTTCCATTCACTTGAAATTGTCGTCTGCAGGATCTTTCAATTTGAACTGCCCCAAAATTTTGCTGTTTGGTAATGGGTTAAAACGGAAAATTAGGCCACAAGGACAATATAATTCGATGTAGAAATGTGTGTTTGCACACTTTTGTAATGGAAAATCTTTTATAGCAAGATACAGTCGACACTCGTTATGTCCAGATCGGATTAGTCGAATTTTCGCTTAAGTCGAAGTTCAAATCTGGTCCCGTCCTCATCTATTGACATATTTTTTTCAAAACAAAAGTAATTTCGAACTGAATCTCGCCATTGAAATAAAGTAGGAAAAGGATAGAAATTGCTCGACACGAGCAATTTCTTTCCTTTTCCTACTATATTTCAATAATATTCGTACTTGATAAGTTTCAAAAATGGTCAAATATCAAATATCTCGAAGCCGAACAAAATCGGATGAGTCGAACTCCGGATATGTCGAGGTATTTTGACGGTCCATCCGACTTCAACACAACGAGTGTTGACTGTATTTGATTGGATAGAGTAAAAATAGTCAAATTTGGTTTTCTTGGGGTCACTGAAGATGATCTCTAATTGGTTCCTGATAGATGTTATTGTGAATGTCGGACAAAATCCCCTTAGGACAAAATCCCCTCGGTCACTTTTTGCATAGGCGGACAAAATCCCCTCGATAGAATTAATAGGGCGGACAAAATCCCCTCGGTAGATATACTAAGGCGGACAAAATCCCCTCGATGAAATATCTAGGGCGGACAAAATCCCCTCGATAGAATTATTAGGGAGGACAAAATCCCCTCAGTAAAATTACTAGGGCGGACAAAATCCCCTCAATACGTAGGTAAGTAGGTAGAGTCGCCGGTAGAAGTGATTTTTTCATGCATGGTAATAGAACTAATCAAATTCGATTATGAAAAAATTACACGTACTTTAATTAGTTGACCGGTCTTTAAATGCGGTATGCTTCTGATTTCTAGAGGTGTAAAAAACAAACAAAGACAAAAATGAATCGTTGTTTATTTTGTCTTAGTCTGATATATCAAGTAATACAATTCTAATATATTACAAATAACTTGGAAACAAAACAATACAATGAACATCTTAAAATGGATCGAGGGGATTTTGTCCGCCCTAATAATTCTGCCGAGGGGATTTTGTCCGCCCTAGACTTTTCATTGAGGGGATGTTGTCCGCCCAGTAAATTTCACCGAGGGGATTTTGTCCGCCCTAGTAATTCTACCGAGGGGATTTTGTCCGCCCTAAACATTTCACTGAGGGGATTTTGTCCGCCTATGCAAAAGATGACCGAGGGGATTTTGTCCTAAGGGGATTTTGTCCGGTTACCGTTATTGTGATATATTACCGGATTTCAATAAGATTTTTGCCTATGTTTCTTACTTCTTTTTTAGTATAGACAATGTAAATGTATATGTGTATATTTCAGACTTTTCATGATTTAGATGTTTTCTTCTTTTCGAGAAGAAAACTTTGTGGGAAATGAAGAAATTGCTTGTGACAAGCAATTTCTTCATTTTTCACACTGTTTTCTAAAAACATTATCTTGTAGGGAGTCAAAAAGTCATTGTGTGGGAATGAGTAAACTTTATATTTTTGTTTGTAAATTGTACGAGTACTTGAAAAAGAAAGTATACCTTGTACTTGTTAATATTTGATTTTCAGTTGATATGATTCTGAAATATAGAAATGGCAGAGTTTTACTTAGTAGGGGTGGGTTATTCTTTTCATATGATATTGAGTAATAGAAAGGATGGACTTTGCCATTGCAAGGATATACCTTACTTTCCATATAATATTAAAGGGACATTTCATTCCAATTTCAATTTTTTAAAGTATGTCTTGATGCCAAGATTGGTTATTCTAATGAGTATAAATACTATTAGTTTTTTTCAGTTGTTGCCAATAAGCGAGAAACACGCATTTAAAGTTGAGACATAATCGATAAATTGCATATAAATCCGAACTGTTGTCCACAACAATTTGTTCAATTTTAACACAAAAATATAAATTTCTCGTAAACGGCGCAATATTTTGGCTTGATATTTTCGGAATCTTCATAAGGAAATATGCTCTTTCAGATAAAAATAAAAGTAAAATTTATGACAAAAAATTCTGAAATGTCACTTTAAACAATAGAAAGGATGGACTTTGCTTTTGTAAAGGTGGGCCTTTCTTTCTATATAATATTGAGTAATTGAAAGGGTGAACTTTGCCATTGCAAGGATATACCTTACTTTCCATATAATATCAAATAATAGAAAGGATGGACTTTGCTTTTGTAAAGGTGGGCCTTTCTTTCTATATGATATTGAGTAATAGAAAGGATGAACTTTGCCATTGTAAGGATATACATTACTTACCATATAATATTGAATAATAGAAAGGATGGACTTTGCTTTTGTAAGGGTGGGACTTTCTTTCAATATGATATTGAGTAATAGAAAGGATGAACTTTGCCATTGTAAGGATATACATTACTTACCATATAATATTGAATAATAGAAAGGATGGACTTTGCTTTTGTAAGGGTGGGACTTTCTTTCAATATGATATTGAGTAATAGAAAGGATGAACTTTGCCATTGTAAGGATATACATTACTTTCCATACAATATTGAATAATAGAAAGGATGGACTTTGCTTTTGTAAGGGTGTGCCTTTCTTTCAATATGATATTGAGTAATAGAAAGGATGGACTTTGCCATTGTAAGGATATACATTACTTGCCATATAATATTGAATAATAGAAAGGATGGACTTTGCCATTGTAAGGATATACCTTACTTTCCATATAATATTACATAATAGAAAGGATGGACTTTGCTTTTGTAAAGGTGGGCCTTTCTTTCGATATAATATTGAGTAATGGAAAGGATGAACTTTGCCATTGTAAGGATATACATTACTTACCATATAATATTAAATAATAGAAAGGATGGACTTTGCTTTTGTAAAGGTGGGACTTTCTTTCAATATGATATTGAGTAATAGAAAGGATGAACTTTGCCATTGTAAGGATATACATTACTTACCATACAAAATTGAATAATAGAAAGGATGGACTTTGGTTTTGTAAGGATGGGAATTTCTTTCAATATATAATTGTGTAATAGAAAGCTGGGTAGTTTACTCTGTAAGGCTGGGCCTTAATTTCTTTCGATATATTGAGTAATAGAAAGGATGAACTTTGCTTTTGTAAAGGTGGGCCTTTCAATATAATACTGAGTGATAGAAAGCTGGGTAATTTACTTTGTAAAGGTGGGCCTTTCTTTTGATATAATATTGAATAATAGAAAGGATGGACTTTGCTTTTGTAAGGGTGTGCCTTTCTTTCAATATAATATTGAATAATAAAAAGGATGGACTTTACTTTGTAAGAGTATGTCATTCTTTTGATATGATATTGAGTAATAATAAGGATTGACTTTACTTTTGTAATGACTGACCTTTCTTTTTGATGTAGAGTAATGCTAAAATATAGAAAGGATGGACTGCTTTTGGGTTCACCTTTCACTTCATGATAATTTGATTTCTATTTTTGATAAAAGATTTGTTTTTATTATGTGTGTTTTTTTCTTTCAAATTTTGATTTTAACCCTTTCCCAAACAACAAAATTTAATGGTGATCTACTTAAAAAACTGCCACAAATGACAGAATGGTTGCTATTAAAGATAGGATGTGTGTAAAATATGGCTCAGAAAATATTGAGACAAAGGAAGAAACTGCTGGCTATCAGCAGTTTCTTCTTTTGTTTCAATGTTTTCAAAGCCATTTCTTTTAGGGACGTCAAATCAGGTCTTGCTTGGGAAAGGGTTAAAGACCCTGTCACGCACACAACCTTGCATCCACATCACTGACGGAGCACATCTGAAGTAGGTGACCCATGCAGTATAGTTATGGATGTAATGTGGATGCAGAATTGTGTGCGATCAATTCACAATGTACCTGAATCATGCTGGTTTCATTTTTCCAAAACAAAAATAATTTCAGGCTACTTTTATCAGAAATATGATGCAGAATGATAGTAAGAGAAAATGGATTTGTTGGACATTGTTTACACAGAAAAAACTGGTATTTATGGTGTAAAAGTGCTGGTCATCAATTGTCTTTGTTTCTCTCAGTGTTATCCAAAACTTTCTAAAAAAAGATGGCTTGTGTGGAAAAAGTTTAACTTATTCCTTATTTTGGACTGTTCCAAATTCAAAGCTTGGGGAGATGACAAAATAGACATTATTAAAGATATGTTTTGTATACAATATAGCAAAGATAATATTTAGGCATAATGAGAAATTGCTAGTTATCAGTGTTTTCTTCTTTTGCCTCGATGTTTTCCCAAGCTTATTATATTAGAGACTTCAAAACAAAGTCTTGTTTGGAGAAAGGTTAAAGTAAGTTAAACTATGATAGTATGTTTGTTTATATTTTGATTTTTTTTGTAATTTGTTAAAGAATCATGGTATGATTATGAAAACAAATGAAACATAATTTGTGCCTTATATCTTGGTTGTTGTTTATTTTGATTAAGGTAAGGCCTGTGTAATGCTTTCCCTGTATAATCTTTATATTTCAACTTATTCCGTCACGTTAGTAAGTCTTTACAAACACTGAACATTTCCAATAATCTCTGATGGTAGTACTGTTTTAAAGTACTGTTAGATGCACTATCGCCTGTTTCCGTAAAAACGGAAATAATTGAGCGCGCTCAGATTTCCGGGGTATATTCTAAACAATTTTTGTGAAAATGTTTGTAAATTGTATTAAGAGTGTGCAAGAAACCCAACAAAAGTCCAAAATTCAAATGATGAGAGCAATGAAAATTACTTCCCAATAAAATGGTCTTAAAATAGTTTAAAATTGCCTATTCGCACCATATAGATTTCGTTTCATAACTGGTCACATAGCCCATTACACAGGCCTCACCTTAAACCCAGCTTTCCTAAAGCACGGCTTGCTTGTATGTCCCATTGAGAGATTAAATGGCTTTAAATTTAGACCAGTCTAAAAATGTGTGAGAAAGCACTAGATGCAATTATTTTTCTAAAATGTTTCATGTTTCCTATATGTCCGCTTTATCACGGTGGAAAATCATGTGACTCAGAGTTTTAGAAAATCATCAATATTTTTCTTAATACGTTACCAACTTGAAATCGGTTTGAATCAGAGAATTTTGGACAATTCCAGGAATTAGCTGGACGTGGCAGATTTTCAAAGAATTAGCTGATAAAAAAGTTATTGAAGATAAAAAAGTTATTGAAGATAAACCAAAATTTTGGTTTATGTAAAGCAATTTTTTGGTTTATCTTCAATAACTTTTTTATCAGCTGATTTATCAAAAATCCAGCATGTCCATCTAATGCATGGCGTCTGTCCACCTTCTCTGCTTCAAACCGAATTCAAATTGTCCCATATCAACAAAGTTATTGAAGAATTTCTGAAATTGTTGTATCACATGATTATCCACCGTGTTTATGTGGACATGTAAAGTGGACATTTTACCTCTTCTGTGATAGCTATGATACATATTTACTAAGGCAGCTCTAGTGTATAGAGCCAACATATCTGGAATGTTTTGACATTTTGGGCACAATTATGCTGAAACAACCACGCTAGAGGTGAGCTGGATTATATTTGAGCCAGGATCTGGAAATGGGCCTCAAAGGGCCCTTTCCCATACAAGACCTGGTTTTGACGTCCCTAATAGAATAGTATTGGGAAAACATTGAGCCAAAAGAAGAAACTGCTGATTACCAGCAGTTTCTCCTTTTGCCTCAATATTTTCTGTGCTATATTTTATACAAATCCAATGGTTTTCAAGCTTTATTTTGTCGTCTGCAGCAGCTTTCAAATTGGACCACCTTGAAATTTTGTAGTGTGGGAAAGGGTTAATAGCATTTTAAACAATGATATTTACATTTCAGACTGTGGTTTAATACAGTCAAATAAGGATGTATGCCGCTTACTCAGTTGTTTCAGGTCAGCTGTAAGCACTAGTGGTGAACTCGGCCAAAGCGAGGGATGTTTTTTCGCGAACAATATATTCCGTTGGTGTTGTCATGAAATCTCGTAAGTACGGCTTTGATAAAGCCGTACTTACGATATTTTATAACGACACTGACAGTTTGTCAAAACAAAATGGTAAACCTGGTCTATTTTTAGAACAAATTCATTGTCATTAGAAAAACTGATCTTTAAACTCATATTTATACGCAAAATATCTATACCTTGTTGTAGCGAAAAACGTCCCTCGCTTTGGCCGAGTTCACCACCAGTGGTAAGAGAACTACATGGATCTTTATCAGACAGTGTGTATGTACAGTCTGATCTGGATCTATGTTGTTTTAACCCATTACCAGACGGCAAAATTTTAAGATTGTCCAAATTGAAAGAAGTTGCAGACTACAATTTCAATGTGTTGAAATTTCAACATTTATGACTTTTGGGGTAGAAAACATTGTGGGAAATGAAGAAATTGCTTGTCACAAGCAATTTCTTCATTTTCCAAGATGTTTTCTAAGCCTTTATCTTGTTGGGCGTCAAAAGGCGTCACTGTGTGGTAATGGGTCAAAATGCTGTAAGGGACCCTTTTCCATATCTTGGCTCATTTTTATTACCCTGGGGTACATCTGTGTACATGCGCATCAGACTATCACTCATCAGGTCCCGGGTTCAATCCTTGTTCTCGGAAAATATTCTTTCAGACAAATTTGTCTCCAACCAATGGTTTGATAATCGTTAACCTACTAGCAGTTGCAGATGTGGGCGACCAGCTGGAGGCTCGGTAAGGATGTTGTGTTAGTACTAGTATGAATTCAACAGGAATCTATAGTTAGGTGCCCCAGTCATCGCTATATGACCATAGCAGTTGAAAGATTCGCTTAACACTAATCAATTAATCTGTGTATATGTACCCAGACAGCAAAAAAGATTATGAGCATATCAAGCATCAAGTACACGGCTCATATGTTAGAAATTGACTGCGTAGGAAGCCTAGCAGTAGAGGAGTCTATGTTTGGGAAAGGGTTAAAATATATTTCATGTCAATAAAACTACTTTTACAGGATAGAAATTCTCCTTTTTAGATACTACTTGACTGAATGTGATTTATCGCCTCTTGTAACAGTATTTAAACATGGTGGATAATCACCTGATCAAGAATTTCAGAAAATCATCACTATTTTTGTTAATACTTGACCAATTTAAAATCAGTTTGAAGCAGAGAAGGTGTGAAAATGCCAGTAATAAGCTGGACATGTTTGCTGTTTTGAAAACCAGCTGAAAAAAAGTTATTGAAGATCAACAGAAATTTTGGTTGATCTTCAATAACTTTTTTATCAGCTGATTTTTCAAAAAATCACTACACCCAGCTAATGTGTGATACCTGTCGACCTACTCTGCTTCAAACCAAATTCTAATCAGTCTCGTATTAACAAAACTATTGAAGATTTTCTGAAATTATTGTATCGCGTGATTATCCACCGTGTAAATCATATCGTCAGTGTAATTCAAAAATCTCATAACTCCAGCTTTTTCCTTGCTGTAGTTTCTAGGTTATAGATTTACATCAACTATATCCTTGTTGCTGGAGCACCTAATTAATTTTTCACCCGTTCTTGCATTGAATCCTTTCAAAGATTTCAGATGCTTGTCCAACTTGAGATTGCGATTATTGAAGCAGCTTCAAGTTTCTGTAACCCAATCGCTAATCTCGCAAAGATGGTATATCTAATTGTTAAAAATAACTTTCAGCTTAAAGTGACATTTCACGATTATTTTTACATAAAATTTTCCTTTATTCTATCTGTAAGAGCATGTTTTCTTATGGAAATTCTGAAAATTTCAAGCCAAAATAATGAACCGTTTACGAGAAAAATATACTTTTGTGCTAAAATCAACCAAATTGTTGTGGACAACAGTTCAGATTTATATAGAATTATTTTGTCATTTCTGTCCCAACTTTAAAGGCGTATTTTTGGCTTATAAATAACAACTTCAAAAAACTGATAGCATTTCTACGCATTAGAATAAACAATCTTTGCATCAAGACATACTTTTATGAAATGAAATAAATGTGAGATGTCACTTTAACCCTTTACCAAATGGCAAAAATTAAGACTGATCCGAACTCAAAAGATGCTGCAGATGACATTTTCAAGTAGATGAAATTTTACATTTTTTGGTTTTTCTAAAGGTAGAAAAATTACTCTTCACAATAAATTTCTTCATTTTTCCACAATGTTTTCCTCAGTCTTGTGGGGGTGTCAAAAAGCATCATTATTTTGGAATGGGTTAAATGTCTGAGAGAATATTGGCATAACTCAAGGGACGCAAGCCCAGGTATAGCGAAAATAACGGTGTGGTTTTTGTGACAGACTGATCTATGAAGGCTGGACGAAAATAAACCAAAAACACAGTACATAAAAATCTATACACATCTTTATTAATTTAGTATGATTGAACATGGAATACAATTGTTTCAACAATAACAAATATTATGTAACCTTGCTATAACTAACAATTATGACTTGGCAGAGCATCTATAGCTAATCAATAGAGATGCTCTGTCAGGTAATTTATCATGAGATATAAAAGGACACAGTTAATAAATCTGTTGTCAACCAATATATTGATGCAGCAATCAGTTTATTACCCATTTCCCAAACAACAATGCTCTAGGCCAGTCCAATTCACCCTTTCCAAACAAGACTAAGTCTTGTAGTCTTGGTTTTGATATCCCTGATAGATTAAGCTTGTGAAAACACTGATAATCATCATTTTCTTCTTTTGCCTCAATGTTTTCTGTGCTATGTTATTCACAAATTTTACCTTTCATGACAACCATTTTGTTATCTGCATCACCTCGAAAATTGGACCAACCTTAAATATTCTGAATTAGGAAAGGCTTGAATTAATACATTGACAGAATTAACAACATCATAATTTTGTCACATGTACCTTGGAAATCTGTAACACTGAAATATTTGTTTGTACTGGTGAGATAAATAAAGATTTCAGTATTCAAATTAAGCTTGGTATGGGAATCATGTGACACAGCAACAACAACAGCCCTGCGTTTAGTAAGACAAAACTTTAGCTAACAGTTAGCCGTTTCATTCGGAATACTCGGTCAATTCTGTCAAATTTTGGTCAAAGAAGTTGCGAATGTTGGTAACGTTAGGTAACAGTTTGTCTACTGAACGCAGCCCTGTTGCTGAAAATCTTCAATAATTCTGTAAATATGATGACAAATAGAATTTGAAGCAGTGAAGGTGGAAAAATGTCAGGGATTAGCTGGGTGTAGTGGATTTTTCAAACAGCACATGATGAACAAGATGTATTTTTGAAACACTAATGTCCCCAAAAAAGGCCAATGTAATGTTTCCTGACAGACAGACGGACGGGTCACAGACAGACGGACAGATAGATGGATAAGAGTAGAACAATGCCCACAATCTTTCGACAAAAAAAAGTTATTGAGTTTTCTTTAATGTTTTTCGGTGGATTATCGGGAAATAATGGTAGATTATCATTTTGATAAACTCACCGCCTATCCAGTGAAATTATCAAAAACTTGTGCCCGGCTTTCGTTCATTTCACCCTATCTGACGTAATATAAGGCGGGCCAAATAAGTGACATCATCATAAGCGTTGCATTGCAGTCACGTGCAAAATGACGCACTTTCAGAAAATATGTCATAAAATTTTTGCATTTTGTCTAATTTTTGCATTAAAGAAATAGAATAGAGTAAAGTCGGGTAAATTCGACAGTCGTCAAAATTCGACACCCTTTTATAATTTTTACAATACATGACACAAAAATCGTGATAATAGCATTCTAATATTGAAAACCTTATGTCTGGGCAATAACTGACGTATAAAAATATTTCATGTCTTCCAAACACCCACCCTTTACCCGAAAAAATCGCGGAAGAAAAATGTCGTCGAATTTTCTGATGAGCAAAAATGACCGTTACAGATTATCGTAAGAAAGTGGATCGAAACAAAGAAATATGAAAAATTATGAAAATCATTTTTATATGATAAATGTTTCAATACTATGCCGGAAATGTATATATTTTCATAAATTATTTGATAAAAAGCATCTCTCCGTTTTATTTTCAACTTGAGAAAGGGTGTCAAATTTATACGACAAAATATTTCAAGAGCGTATAAATTCGACATGCCGTAAAACGTGATTAATTGTTTGAATTTGAATGTTCCTACATCGACAGAAACTGACAACAGTTTGGTTGTTGCGCTTATTTTGAACAGTAGAAATGGCGTTGATGCCTTTTTCATCAACCAACAAACAATTTTGATCTAAATATACATATTATGAACAAATCCCACATCAATTTGCATCTTAAACGTTTCACGCGGTAAACTTTTCCATAAGATTCATATTCTGAGGTCAGTCAAAGTTCTCGACTGTAGTAGATGAATATATATATTAAATAAAGCGAGTCTTACTTTGTAAGAAACATCCTTATTAATTCCACCACAAAAGTTAACAATCCAACGCATGAAAATTAAAAATCACTTAAAAATTTGACCTTTGTTTGAAGGTGCACAAATTCCTTATTTAGCGACTATCAAAACACCCGAATGCGGTTCTTTTAATTCACGTGGAACCGCCTTGTAAATCTACTGAGCAAACTGTGTTTAATTGATTGGTCGGAACAGTTTGTCAGTCTCCACCCATTCGATCATTTATATGCTTGATTGACAGGGATATTCACGTGCTGATTTCTCATTCCTTTGTCGGAACAAAATGACGTCATACAATCGTCATACCACTAACCGTCTGAGGGAGAGTTTAAAACATCAAACAAAGCCGCGCAGCCGCGCGTGGAACACCTGTTATTGAACAGTTTCCGAAAATAGAAATAGACTCATTCCCATACAGTACTTAAAAGGGAACAGTTGTTGAAATTTCGGGCTGCGCATGTTACGTTAAGATTAATTTGGTCATGGATTAATTGAACCATTAATTGGAATATTTCAGCGACAAGGTATTAATTTTACATTTCATTCGAGGAGACAATTAATTTCCTAAACAAAACATTGTCGTTTGGAGACCGCGGTGTTTTAAATGAAGAAGGAATATTACGTAGGTGCTTTAAGGAAATATTTGTGGTTTAGGAAATGACTTTGCGCGGATGAACATTTTAAAAAAAATCACATTTCGCAAATTGATCTCTCTGTCTCCGAATCGTGGGTGAGAATGAAAATCTCAATGAAGAAAAATCAAGTGCATCGTCGTAATCAATATATTCACATGATTTGTAGTTTATAAGAGATATTAACATCGTTTTCTGATTATTTTCATACACAAATTCTTGGGGTGTCGAATTTACCCGCAAGGTGTCGAATTTATACTACGATGGGTCCCATGATTTAACGGGAAAAAAGACGACAACGACAATATCGTATTCGGGCGGCGTTTTTTGCAAATGAAAAAAATCAAGCCAACTTCCGTTTTGATAAATGTTTATTCTCCGGAATATTTTGCCACAACTTTTTTTTGCTGATTTCGTCTTAAGGTGTCGAAATTACCCGTCTTTACTCTAATCGTTTGTTTTTCGTGTAAGATCAATTGATATTTCATTTCGTGAACAACAAAGGCTACATTTTCACTCGTGGCTTCGCCACTAGTGAAAATAAAGCTTTTGTTGTTCACTCAATGAAATATAAATCGATCTTACTCTGAAACAAAAGATTATCCTCTATATAAGCAACAATTTACATGCTCATCAATGACTTTGTTATCAGCAGTTGTTTAATTTCAAAGATCCACCACATCAAGCTAATCCCTGATATTTTTCTGTTCTGTTTCGAACAATTTTCAAATCGGTCATTTATTGCCTAATTATTGAAGAGACATTATGGGAAAGAAAGAAAAATGTTGGAAACATAAAAATGTTGGAAACATTACAGCATGAGAGTACATGCATGTGGAGAAATGTATAGCCATTTTAACGTAAGAGCCATATAAATTTAACTTAGGAGCCATTTTAAAATAGGAGCCATTTAAAGTGGAATGTTCACATAAATTATTCTAACAAAGCAGTTTCTAGTGGTTAGTGCATGTAAAATCAAACAAGTAAGGATCTGAAAAAAGGGTCCTTACTGCATTTGAGAATTAAGGTTTACGAACTGAGAATGAAATGCAGAGCCAGAGGCGAAGTTTGAAAAGTGCCAGTAATTCCTAAACTGTATTACATTTCCATTCCAGATACAAACATAAGCATTTTGTATGGTTTAGAATTTTGAATTAATGCATACTTATGGAAATAGTTGACAACAAGAGCCGTCAGAGACAGACAATGCTCCCCGAATAAGGCTTTGTCACAATAAATGTATGCCATACAGAGCTAAGATAAAGCTAACAAACGATAAGCCCCCTTTTTCCATGACATACTTTTTATACGCAAATTTCAAGTAGTTTATTGTCAAGGGCATCTGATTTGCTACTCAAATATGAAATTTCATCAAATTCTGACCATTAGACTATGAGAAATTAGAGAAAAAGTGTATTTGACCTTAAGTCCCCTTTTCCCATGACGAGGCCTCAAATCCAAAAACTGGGAAAAGTACATCGGCATTATGTCATAGGGAGTTCACATGGTAAGTTTCATTTGATTTGGCCCAAGGGTTATAGAGAAATCACTTCGGACGGACGGACAGACGAAGCGGCGACTATATGCTCTCCCTTCGGGGAGCATAAAAATGTTCAAAATTACCTCCCTTGCATATGAATATAGAGTAAAATAATATTTGTAAATTATTTTTTTCTTGAAGCATAATCTTGAAATCCGGCACGGTGAATCAATTTATGTGAAGTGTATTTACAAGTGTGTGTAATTTGATGCATTTCGTATGGCTAGAAAGTGGTGTTTTCATTCTCAGTTCGTAAACCTTAATTAAACATGGATCCAGATTGTGAATACAGTCTGGTCAAGATCCATGTAATTCTGTATCTCTTAGAGCTTATTCATTACCTGAAGCAACTATAACACATCAGCATAAATCCTAAAAGATTTAACCCTTTCCCAAATGGCAAAATTTTAGGGTGATCCACTACAAAATCTGCCACAAATGACAAAATTGATGTTATCAAAAATAGGATTTGTGTAAAATATGGCATAGAAAATATTGAGAAAAAAGGAGAAACTGCTGGTTATCAGCAGTTTCTTCTTTTGTTTCAATGTTTTCCCAAGCCTTTTCTATTAGGGACGTCAAAACCAGGTCTTGTTTGGGAAAGGGTTAAGGTGTGAACTGATATGGATCCATGTTGATCACAAATACCAAAAAGAGGCCCTCGTTCCAGATCGAAGCCCATACTTCTATAATTTTTGCACTGGCCATTAAATATAACAGTCATTATAATAAATCACAGTTAAGGAAAACACCTTTTAAAAAACCCAATTCAAAGTCACAATGTTTCATTCACTTTCAATAGTCATCTGCTGCATCTTTGAATTTTGACAAGGCTAAAAATTTTGCCACCTGATAATGGGTTAAATCACCTGGCCCTGGTTTCTCTAAAAAGCTTAAGTACGTTCTCAGACTCAAATCTGAGCACCATGCTCAAATCGCATGAAATCCACATGAACTTCAATCGAATACCATTCAACGTTGGAGAGTATTCCTTAGAAGTTGAGCATGTGCTCATAAGTATGTATTTAATTTTTTTTCGAGAAACCGGGGCCTGGTTTTTGGTTATAAAGAAACAACAACAACAATAATGAGACATTTCACCTATCACAATGAATAACAAATGTGTGTGTAACAAAAACCGGCAATTTGATGGCAGACGGCTTTCAAATTGGAATGGTATAAATTTTTGCCACATAGGACAGGGTCTACCCATTACCGCTTAGTGAGGGCTTAAGAAAACATTGTGGGAAATGAAACTAGAAAGACCTGAAGGTCTTGAGTCGCTCCACAGGCCTGAATATCTTTTAATATCAAATCCAAGTTTTGACTAGATTTTTGAATACTTGTGGTTCTTACAGCAAAAACAAAGTCAAAAGCAGCAATCATGTTGTCAATGCAAAAAGAAAGTAATGGATTGACTACTATTTTAGGGATGTTAAAGCGATAATAAAATTGAAAATTGTGATTTTGCCAAATTAAAGGACACATAATTCAGTATGTATATTTAAAATCAAATCGAAAATTAAACACATGCAAGATCTTATGGTCACTATCATTCTGTTCAAATTTTGTCTATATTAGTCAATATTCGTGGCTTCAAGAGTGGAAAAAGTGTCGAAAACTGAAATTTTGTCAATTTCAAGGGCAAATAACTCAGATTGTAACAGTGTGATCATGTTGAAAATTACATAAAAGCAAGATCTTGTTGTCAACAAGATTCTTTCCACATATCATCTTGATTGGTTAACATTTGTGGTTGTTAGAGTGAAAACAAAGTCGAAAATGGCAATTTTGTCAAATTCAAGGGCACATAACTCATGATGTAAGATTCCGATCAAGCTGAAAATTACACCCATGCAGCATATAATGCTTATATATATTCTGTCCAAGTTTTGTCTTAATTAATCAATAATTGTAGATTTAAGAGTAAAAATAAAGTCAAAACCAGCAAAATAGAGCCGAAAATGACATTTTTTGGCAATTTCAAGGGCACATAACTCATGCTTTAAAATTCAGATCAAGCTGAAAATTGCACCAAGGCAAGATCTTATAGTCAGCATCATTCTGTCAAAGTTTTGTCCTGTTTAGTCAATATTTGTAGTTGCTAGAGAGAAAACAAAGTCAAAATACAGCCGAAAATGGCAATTCTGTCAATTTCAAGGGCACATAACTCATGATGCAAAATTCAGATCAAGCTGAAAATTTTACCAAGGCAAGATCTTGTAGTCAGCATCATTCTGCCAAGGTTTGTCTTGATTGTTCAATATTTGTAGATTTTAGAAGAAAACTAAAGTCAAAACCTGCTATTTTTGACATTCAAGGACAGAGAACTCAGGTTATTCTGGCGCAATCCATATTCTTTGAAGGAATCTGAGAGAGGGTCACCCAAGGATCATTCCTGTGAAGTTTGGTTGAAATCCATTTAGTAGTTCTTGAGAAGAAGATTTTTAAAGAAAAAGTTTACGGACGGACGGACGGACAGACGCACGCACGACGGACACACCGCCATGACAATAGCCCGCTGGCCTGAAAGGCCAGTGGAGCTAAAAATTGCCTGTAACAAGCAATTTTTTCATTTTCCATAAAGTTTTCTACTAAAAAAGACCAAAAAAGTACCATTTCATCGTCTGCATCATCTTTGAATTTGGACAAGTGTAAAATTTTGTCGTCTGGCAATGGGTTAATCATTATCAGCGGAGTTAGTGAAACTGTAATGTCATGTGCATGTAAAGCCATCATCACATATTTACAATTCCAGTTTCATTGTCCGATTTAAAACCAACATTATAATAAGTTATTGAGCAAAAACTAAGTTGTAAGACATTTTATGGTCATTTAGCATGAGATCAACTTAAAAATTACCGTTAAAATCCATAGAGAACTTTAGAAATTCCATTAAACATTTTCAGTCTGATAAAGAAAATGTTGAGAATTAGCATTTCTTCCATTTCTCTCAATATTTATTTCTAAAAATTCAAAATTGAATGTTTGTAACATTAATTTCATAGTATGTGACAGATATCAAGAAGATCAATGTAAAAATTATGTTGTCTTTGAACAGTTTAACCAATTCAAACATAATGTTCGCTTTTTTGACGCCAAGAAAGGGAAAGGCTTTAGTAACCATTTTGAGAAATGAAGAAACTGCTTGTGGCAACGTTTTCTCCCCTAATAAGACCCAAAAATGTAAAATTATATGAACTTGAAACTGTCATCAACAACATGCTTGAATTGGGATCTGTCTAAAATTTTGCCGCCTGGTAATTGGTCAACAGTCGCACATAATTGTAACAAGCTAAAATACAATTTTCTAACTAGTGTACAAAATGTTTTGGCACATACATATGAACAGATGAAACATAATTGTATTGGTTTGTGCTATCATACAGTATACAACAATCAATATCCGTGAATAAATACATGTATGGCGAAATATATACAATTATTAACGTTACCAGGGCAACAGATAAAATTGGGTTTAATATTGCTTTTAATTAACCCATTACCACACAATGACTCCTTTAAACTCCTTAAAAGATAATGGCTTTGGAAAACATTGTGAACATTGAAGAAATTGCTTGTTACAAGCAATTTCTTCATTTCCCACAGTGTTTTCTACCCCCAAAACACATAAAATTACATTTTATTCACTTTAAATTTTCGTCTGCAGCATCTATGAATTTCGATCAATCTAAAATGTTGTCATTTGGTAATGGGTTAAAACTGCAAAGTATCAGTAATTGTTCAACATCAAACCCTATGTTGTGAGTACTCATTTAAATTGTTTCTTTGAGACTATTTAAATGAGTAACCACAAGATAGGATTAGAAATTGAAATAATGCCCCTTACACCCCACTTGTTTGTTGCTCTGTGTTAACTCATTCACATATAATTTAATATTAGTTGATTTCATTAAAATCCGAGCTTTTTGATTGGCTAAAAAAATTTTTTCATAACTCCATGAAAAAAAAAATGACATTGCTGGAACTTCTTTCTTAGTCAATAATATGGATAAATGGATGTGTCCTGTGCAAATCGGCATATTACATTCGTTTTGAGTAGTAAACTGCAAGTTTTATCATTAAATCTTACTCTTAAATAGATTTTCTAGTTGAAACAAACTCAATTTCAAAAACTTATTGCTTAAAACGCACTTGAGGGGATGGAAAATAATGTTACGACGACAAAATTCGCTGTAAACAACGTAGCAGTTATGCGCGCTTTTTATGACGTCATTTAAAGTTTTCGTCAAGGAAAGGCACGTGCGTAAGATCGGGCAGCCGGCAGATATCACACATCTATCCGCTTCTTTGCACATAGTCCGAACGATATCTGATTCTTTCTAGTCGCAAATATTACTATTTACGGTAATAAAATGTATTATTAAATTACAAGAGGACCATGATGGTCCTATATCGCTCACCTGAACCAAAATGATATGAGCAACACTTTTGTTCAATTCAATAAACATTTATGACTATAAGACTGAAAACTAACTTATAGTCAATAACTTTGTGAAAATCAAACTCATCTGAGATCTTATGGTGCCAAACATTGTGTCCAGGTTTTTTCTTGATTGATAAATAATCACAGATTCTAGAGTATAAACAAGGTCGAAAACAGCCAAAGACGGTATTTTTTTCAAATTCAAGGGCACACAATTCTCGGCTTTCTGATCACATCAGACTGAAAATCTACCTCATCCAAGATATTATGGTCTCCAACATATTGTCCAAGATTTGTCTTGATTGGTCAATAATTGAAGATTCAAGATTGAAAAACAGCCAGAAACGGCTATTTTGTTAAATTCAAGGGCACATAACTCTCAACTTTCTGATCGGATCAGACTGAAAATCAAACTCATCCGACATATTATGGTCCCAAACATTGTGTCCAAGTTTTGTCTTGATTAATTGATAATTGTAGATTCTAGAGTGTAAACAAGGTCGAAAACAGCCGAAAATGATAATTTTATCAAATTCAAGGGCACATAACTCTCGTCTTTCTGGTCAGATCACACTAAAAATCAAACTCATCCGAAATCTTATCCTCTCAAACATTGTGTCCAAGATTTGTCTTGATTGGACAATAATTGAAGATTCTAGAGTGTAAACAAGGTCGAAAACAGTCAAAAACGACAATTTTGTCAAATTCAAGGGCACATAAGTCTCGACTTTCTTGTCTTATCAGATTGAAAATTCTAGTCATCTGAGATCTTATGATCTCTAACATTGTGTCCAAGTTTTGTCTTGATTGATTGATAAATGTAGATTCTAGAGTATAAACAATGTCGAAAACAGCCGAAAATGACAATTTTATCAAATTCAAGGGCACGTAACTCTTGTCTTTATTGTCAGATCACACTGAAAATCGAACTCATCCGAAATCTTATGGTCTCAAACATTGTGTCCAAGATTTGTCTTGATTGGTCAATAATTGTAGATTCTAGAGTGTAAACAAGAGGACCATGATGGTCCTAAATCGCTCACCTGAATCAAGATGGCAAGAGTGATAATGGCAATTTTGTCAAATTCAAAGGCATGAAACTTATAAGGACTTTTTGTTTGGAAACAATCAAGAAATAATTTTGTTCCAATCGATCCTGTAAGGTTGGGTATGAATTAGCACAATTGTTGACATTTTTTTTCAATAATTATTTAATGATTTTGCAATATACAACATAGGGCTAATTTTCAAAGCATTCTGATCTGTTAGAGATTGATCATTTATGATAGGCTCAATTAACAAGATTTGGTCTGTGATTGAAAGAATATAGCACAGGATTACCATCTGATAAGCTAAGGCTAATCCCTTATTTGTTTACATAAGATAAACATGGGGCCAGCCAGAGCAACAGATAAGAGAAATAGATAAGAGAAATAGGACAGATTTCTCGAGTCCGATAAGCCCCTTCCTCCCTACCACAGCCTGATTTTTTATCAATTGTAAGAATATGAGAACAAATTTTGAAAAGAGTGACTCAAGGAACATTCCCGCAAAGTCTGGTTCATTTGGGCCCAATGGTTGATTTTTTAAGAATTTTCTTATAATTTCTCGAAGTCCAATAAGCCCCTTCCTCCCTGCCAAGGTCACATTTTTTGTCAATTGTAAGAATTTGAAAACAAATTTTGAAAAGAGTGACTCAAGGAACATTCCTGTAAAGTCTGGTTCAAATTGGCCCAATGGTTGATTTTTAAAGATTTTTCTTACAATTTCTCTGAGTCTGATAAGCCCCCTTCCTCCCTGCCACGGCCACATTTTTTGACAAATATAAAAATTTGTGAATAAACTTTGAAAAGAGTGACTCAAGGAACATTTCTGCAAAGTCTGGTCCAAATTGGCCCAATGGTTGATTTTTAAAGAATTTTCTTATGATTTCTCCAAGTCCGATAAGCCCCTTCCTCCCTGCCACAGTCATAATTTTTTGACAAAGGTAAACAATTTTTAATAAACTTTGAAAAGAGTGACTAAAGGAACATTTCTGCAAAGTCTGGTCCACATTGGCCCAATAGTTGATTTTTAAAGAATTTTCTTATGATTTCTCCAAGTCCGATAAGCCCCTTCCTCCCTGCCACGGCCACATTTTTTGTCAATTACCATAATTTGAAAACAAATTTTAAAAAGAGTGACTCAAGGAACATTTCTGCAAAGTCTGGTTCAGTTGGGCCCAATGGTTGATTTTTAAAGAATTTTCTTATGATTTCTCTAAGTCCAATAAGCCCCTTCCTCCCTGCCACGGCCACATTTTTTGACAAAAATTAATGTAAAAATTTGTGGATAAATTTTGAAAAGAGTGACTCAAGGCACATTCCTGCCAACTTTGGTTCAAATTGGCCCAATGGTTGATTTTTAAAGAATTTTCTTAAGATTTCTCTAAAATCATATAAGCCCCGCCCTGCCACACCCACATTTTTTGACAAATCAAAAATTCACGAACAAGTTTTGAAAAGGGTCACACAAGGAACATTCCTGCCAAGTTTGGTTAAAATTGGACCAATGGTTTAGGAGGAGAAGATGTTTGAAGAAATTGTGGACGGACAGACGGACAGACGGACGGACAGACGGACGGACGGACGACGGACAAAAAGCGATCACAATAGCTCACTTTGAGCACTTCGTGCTCAGGTGAGCTAAAAAGGTCGAAAACAGTCAAAAACGACAATTTTGTCAAATTCAAGGGCACGTAACTCTCTTCTTTCTGGTCAGATCACACTGAAAATCAAACTCATCCAAGATCTTATGGTCTCAAAGATTTTGTCCAAGATTTGTCTTGATTGGTCAATAATTGAAAATTCTAGAGTGTAAACAAGGTCGAAAACAGTCAAAAACGACAATTTTGTCAAATTCAAGGGCACATAAGTCTCAACTTTCTTGTCTTATCAGATTTAAAATTCAACTCATCTGAGATCTTATGATCTCCAACATTGTGTCCAAGTTTTGTCTTGATTGATTGATAAATGTAGATTCTAGAGTATAAACAATGTCGAAAACAGCCGAAAATGACAATTTTATCAAATTCAAGGGCACATAACTCTAGTCTTTTTTGTCAGATCACACTGAAAATCACACTCATCCAAGATCTTATGGTCTTAAACATTGTGTCCAAGATTTGTCTTGATTGGTCAATAATTGTAGATTCTAGAGTGTAAACAAGGTCGAAAACAGTCAAAAACGACAATTTTGTCAAATTCAAGGGCACATAACTCTCTACTTTCTCTTCTAATCAGACTGAAAATTAAACTCGACCGAGATCTTATGGTTTCCAACATTGTGTTCAAGATTTGTCTTGATTGGTCAATAATTGTAGATTCTAGAGTGTAAACAAGGTCGAAAACGGCAATTTTGACAAATTCAAGGGCACATAACTTTTGACTTTTTCGCCTGATCTGACTGAAAATCGAACTCATCCAAGATCCTATAGTCTCCAATATTATATCCAAGTTTTGTATTGATTGGGCAATAATTGTAGATGCTAGAGTGTAAACAAAGTTAAAAACAGCATTTTTCGTCATTCAGGGGCAGATAACTCCACACTTTCTGGTCCGATCTGGCCCATAATCGAACTCATCCGAGAACTTATGACCATACTTGTTTTGACAAAGTTTGGTCAAGATTGACTAATATTTGTGGATGCTAGAGTGTAAACACCAAATTGTGGACAGACGGACAGATGGACAGACGGACAGACTGACAGACGGACAGACGGACGGACGACGGACAAAAAGCGATCACAATAGCTCACCTCGAGCACTTTGTGCTCAGGTGAGCTAATAAGGAATGAATGCAATTTTATTTTTTTCATGCAGGTATAAAAAATAAAATCTAATCACACTTGTATGAACCGCTTCACGGATTCATACAGTGTGATTAGATTTTATTTTTCATACCTGCATGAAAAAAATAAAATTGCATTTATTCCTTAAATAATGATGCATTTTTGACACCCCAAGATAAAGGCTTTGGAAAACAATGTGGAAAATGATGAAATTGCTTATGACAAGCAATTTCTTCATTTTCCACAATATTTTCTACTAAGAAAGACCAAAAATGTGGAACTTTCATTCTCTTGAAATTGTCTTCCGCGACCAGTCTAATTTCTTGCTGTTTGGCAATGGGTTAATAATTCAAGGCTTATTTCAAACCTACTGTTAGTGCATGTACCAGATGAGACCTAGTAAAAGGGTGCAAATGATATTTAACAGCAACAAAGAACAAGATCAGGTTGTACTTTAGAGCAATCCTATTGTGCATATGCACATGCTGATCTGGATCCATTTTGTTTCTTAAACACCATAAGGACTCTTTGTTATCCAAGCTCATAATTCCAAACAGTATTTACAGCAGTTACAATCATACCAATTGATTTGAACAGCCCAAAATGGGACAAAAATTAAGAACTGGTTAAAATTAAACGTAGTTGCATGTAATAAAACAAAATGTAAAAATAAACAATGTTTAATGAGGAGGACTACTCATTGAGGTAACAATAATGCTGGTTACCAGCACTTCCATTGTTTTCAGCAAGTGATTTATCATTTAACCCATACCTACATAATGACTTTTTTTATGCCAACAAGATAAAAGCTTTGGAAAACAGTGTGGAAAATGAAGAAATTGCTTATAACAAGCAAATTCTTCATATTTAATATTGTTTTCTACCCAGAAAGACTTTTTTTAAACTTGAACCAGTATAGAATTTTGCCTTTTGGTATTGGTTTAAGAAATTCATTTATTCAGGATTATTTTGAGATCAGTATTACATACATAGTGCACTTGACTATCTTAATAGCTATAACAATGCCAAGTTGACAAAGACATGTACCAGAATTACTCTAATTAGCACCCATACACAATTTAACCCTTTCCCAAATGACAAAAAATTGAGGTGATCCACTTCAAAAACTGCCACAAAAGACAAAATGGATGTTATTAAAGATAGGATTTGTGTAAAATATGGCATAGAAAATATTGAGACAAAAGGAGAAACTGCTGATTATCAGCAGTTTCTTCTTTTGTTTCAATGTTTTCTCAAGCCTTTTCTATTAGGGACGTCAAAACCAGGTCTTGTTTGGGAAAGGGTTAAGGTATTCATTAGTGATTTCAGTCATTTATGACAGATTTCAGACATTTGCCTGTGATTTCATTCAATCATAAAGATTTCAGGCATTTGTCTATTATTTCAGATATATTTGTGTATGATTTCAGACATTTATAAAAGATTTCAGACAGTCATTAGAGACAATTCTTTTTGAGACTAAAAAACAAGGATAAACAGGTATATTCTTGTCTCAACGCAACACATAATGCTTTCCCAAGCAAGCCCTTGTTTTGGCATTCCTAAAAGGAAAATCTTTGGAAAGCATTGGGGACATTGAAGAAAAGGCTGAATGCTTATTTTCTTCAAAATTCTTCAATGTTTTCTGTGCTATACATTAGAGCTGGGACGGGTAGAAATTTTGTACCTGGGTACCCGTGCTCATATTACCCGCGGGTACTCGAGTACCCGATGATTAAAAATACACCAATGGTCATCTATATATATTTTTACTTCCTGGCACTTGTTATGCTAAACATAGCTCCAAACAACCACGCTTCATATAAGTCTTTTTCAAAAAGCGAAGTTTGACTATTCTTTAGTCTTCTGCAAGACAAAGAGAAGGCTAAATGAAATATCTGAAATATGCGGATGTTTTTTTTAGGCTCCCCTATATATAGATCTATTCTGCGACAAAAAAAAGACTGGTCAAACTTTCAGAGACACATATCTTACGGAAAAATATTCCGTGAAATGTAAATACCTCGTACGGCTCTACAGCTTGAATAAGCTGGAATAAAGAGATTTCAGTCCCTTAACGTGTATTTATTGCTCAAGTTCGTGGCACTTACTAAATATTAGGGTTACTTACAAAACGAAATTCTACGTCAGTCTTTATTTTCTATCATTGTTTTCACATCTAAAGTTTCCTAAATAGACAGGCTAACGCGTGTAACCATTTCAAACTGTTTTGGATGGTCTATTTCCACCTCATAATCGAGTAAATTGTTGACCCACGGTCAAAAGCGCATAAATATTATAAAAAAAACCTTTTAGCCTACTTTAACCAGATAATGCAACTTACTATGTACGAAACCGGGTACCGGGTAATGATTTATTACCCGGGTACTGGTGTTACCCGACCCGATACCTGGGTACTCGAGTACTCGTCCCAGCTCTACTATACATATACACTTTCTGTTCTTTATAGTATTGATATTGCTCCCTAAAACACTTTTAAAATTTGGACCAGCCAACAAGTTAGCCATTTGTGAAAGGTTAACCAACATTTTGTAGACTAAAGATTGCACAGCAATGTAAGAGGTAAGCCAGTAGTGGTATGGCATGTATCAGTATGATCACCAAGTCCTTGCACCAGTGTACGACAATAACCCTGTCTGTATGCTGGGGAGAGTAACCACCATCTTTACCTATCAGCATACATTGTAACCCTTTTTGCATGTAGGTCAGTGGAACTACTATGTCAACGCACAGGATGCAGAACACCAGATAAGAGGGGGATAAAAGCATTCTAATTTGTTATTTCAATCACAAACCCTATGTTGTGGGTACTCATTTGAATAGTCTCGATGAGACAATTCAAATGAGTACCCACAACATAGGGTCAAGTGAACATTGAAAGTTGTTTTGCATTTTTGAAAAGTCATTAGCCCCTCTTATCTGTAGCTCTGAGCATGTATCATGACCCAGCTCCATCCTTCTCGTCTAGGACATCGGAACCATCTCACGGGTTGAGCATCGTTGAATTGTTTCTCAATATTCACATATACCCATGCATCATGAGCCGGCTCCAGCCTTCTCGTCTGGGACATCAGAACTATCTGACGGGTCGAGCGTCGTGGACTTGTTTCTCCATATACGCACTGTGTGATCACTGAAATTAACAGATGAACACCAACATTACATTATAGAAATGAGATGGATAATTGGAACTAACAACAAGACAATCAATTCATGGGGAAGGACCCTGAAGTCAGTAGCTGTTTAAAATGCAGTAAGAAGTAAAGAAATATTTTTCTACTTAATTTCTTTAAGTCTTTTCTGATGCAAATCTTATTACTTTTGCTCAAATTATAGCCTTAACACATAACCAGATGGCAAAATTTTAGACTAATCCAAATTTTAAGATGTTGCAGATGACAATGAACTTTTCTTATTTTTTGTCTCTCTGGAAAGAAAACAATGTGGGAAATGAGTAAATTGCTTTTCATTAAAAGCAATTTCTCCATTTTTCATAATGTTTTCAAGGCCCTTTATATTGTGGAGTGTCAGAAAGCATTGTTATGTGGAAATAAGTTATTGTAAACTGTTTTTTACGCGATAGTAAGTCATAAAGCAAGAAGACATTAAGTTTTACATTACATAACAATACTTTTCAAAACATTCTCTTAGATTAGCATGGATAGTTTGTAGGAAGATACCAAATTCCCGTGTAATTCTAAGAAATGAAGTAAATTTTCTTTGAATTATACATTCAAGGCCATTACTCTCCAGTGTAAAAGCTTTTTGCAGCTTCACCTTTCCCAAACAAGACATGGTTTTGACGTCCCTAATAGAACAGGCTTAGGAAAACATTGAAACAAAAGAAGAAACTGCTGATAACCAGCAGTTTCTCCTTTTGTCTCAATATTTTCTGCAACATATTTTACACAAGACATACATGTCTTTATTACCATCATCATTTTTGTCATCTGCAGCAGCTTTCAAATTGGATAACCCTAAAATTTTGTTGTTTTGGAAAGGGATAATGTAATTAGGTCTGTCTATTTTACAGTTACAATGTTTGAGGAGTAGCCCGTTCCCAAACGGCAACATTTTAGGGTGGTCAAATTCAAAGCTACCACAGACGACAAAGTTGTTGTGGATAAACACAGGATTTGTGTATATTTTAGCGCAGAAAATATTGAGACAAAAAGAGAAACTGCTGGTTACCAGCAGTTTCTTCTTTTGTTTCAATGTTTTCCCAAGCCATATTCATTCAAAACGTCAAAACCTGGTCTTGTTTGGGAAAGGGGTAGGAGAATGGGTATTGAGAGAAAAACCAAACTTCACCCTAGGCCACAAGGGATTCTATACTAGAGATATAAACCAAGGTAATCTATGAAGCAAGGGCATTTAGAGAAGGTCGGGGGCTGCAAAGCAAGACAAAAAATAATTTTGCACAACATAGAAAGACAATAACTCTCAAAATGACAAGAGGACCATGATGGTCCTAAATCCCTCACCTGATTCAATATGACTAGAGTGATAATGGCAATTTGTCAAATTCAAAGACATGAAACTTCTAAGGACTTTCTGTTTGGAAACAATTAAGTAATAATTTTGTTCCAATCGATCCTGTAAAGTTTGTTATGAAGAAAGATCTCCATCTAATAAGCTAGGTTAATCCTACTCTCTTAAGAGCAGAGCACATTCTCTCTTCATTCAATTATGATAGAATGATGCTCTGTTCCCGCGGGGTCATTTCACGTCTAATCTCGGGGCCTTGGCGGGATTTCGGTATCCAATCGTTGGCTATACACAACAAAACAATTGAAAAATCTGATACAAACTTTCATTGGCTGACGCTTCAAATTACCGGCTTCAGCCAAAAATAGAAGCGACGTAATGTATACGTAATCAAACAACATAAAACTGAATGATTTTGATTCGATAATTCAAATGTTACCGGCTTCAGCCAAAAATAGAAGCGATGTAATGTATACATAATGATCATGCAAGATAAAACTGAATGATTTTGATTCGATAATTCAAATGATGTGCTATAATTACATTATGACGACAAAATAGGCTGTTGGTGTATCAAAAACGGCAGAGGTCATATTTGATGGTTAATCAATAGACCTTGGCTTTGGAGAGTAGGTTAATCCCTTCTTATCTGTTTACATAAGATTAACATGGGGCCAGAGCAACAGATAAGAGAAATAGAAAGCCTTTCCTTTTTTTATTATTCATATCCAAACCCTATGTAATTCCTGGTATTTCTCTAACTAGTACCACCACAATATCAAAACCGAGCCTCCAGCTGCTCTCTCACATAGATGCTGCTCTCTCACATAGATGATTCACACCCATTGGTGAGAGACAAATGACTTTTGTCTTATGTCATGTTAGAACTCCAGACCCCTGGATTGACAGACTCCAACATTACCAACTGAGCTATCGGGGCTTGGTGGGGCCTTAACCCTTTCCAAAAAAAGACTTGGGGCCCGTTTTATCAAAAAAGTCGCATCTTAGCTACGACCTGACGTAAGTCGTAACTTACGTCCCGGACTTACGTCTTTTTGAAAAACCCGTTTTATCAACGCGGTCGTAACTCAAACGTCTTAGCTGCGACTTTCAAGTGTCGTAACTCGTTTCTAGCTTTACGCGTTGGTTTCGAATTTCCCGAACTATGTCATTTTCATTCGAAAACTCGGAGGTTATTGCTTAAATCACAAAGTCTTCCAGTCTAATCTGGTAAACCCGACGTCTAAAAATAACTCGACATATTGAGTTTGCACATAAATTCTTTATTTTGTTTGTACAGGTGGTTAATTTGGTTCTATTTCATGAAATTCATAGAATAAAAGACCAATTTGAAGCTGCAGGATGTCATTTGACCCTTTTCTAGCTATTTTGTGTCTTATTTTGCTACTTTCAGTGTTGTTGTGCCGGCGGCTTTTTTCAATTTTCCGAGCGGAAATCGAAAACACGGAAAAACAAGTTTCACGAGTTTGTTCGAAATAAACGAAACAAAGGACTGGTCAGATCTGTTTTTCTAACTAAAGTCAGTTCTAAAGGCACAATTTATATTGCCAAATCTTATTCATTCGCAAAGTTGTTTGAGTAATATGCTTTGAGTAACACAAGCGTAATTACTTTTTATAATCATTTATCGCTATACAGATTTAGTGGAGCGGTGGTCGAGTGGTCTAGAGTGTATCACTTTCACTACATACTTTTTGAAATTTCTGTTCGCACGGGTTCGAATCCTACTGTCACCACGTGTTTTTTTTTTTTTTTTTTTGTTTTTTTTTTTGATTTTTTTTTAACTGCTTCATCTTTCATTCGTAATGCCACCACATTTTTTCAAACGGTATGCAGCATCACACCAGATGACGAAAATAAGATGGATCGACCTATCGTGTAGATCTGATTGCTTATTTCGAATTTATCCTTGATATAATTTGTTAGAGATTATCAACTGTGGCCCCAGCTGATAGATATTATTTTCAATCAAACGTTTGATACATCAGTGGTAAAATCGATTAATGACCCATGGATACACTGTTCCGAATTATTAAAGGACTTGCCGACGACAAAATACGTGCTGTTTATTACTTTAACCCTTTCCCAAAAGACAGAATTTTCGGGAAGTCCAATTCAAAAGCTGCATCAAATGACAACATGGATGTTAATCAAGGTTAGATTTGTGCACAATATAGCTCGGAAAATATTGAGGCAGACGGAGAAAGTGCTGATCATCAACACTTCTTCTGCCTCGATGCTTTCACAAGCCTCGTCTAGTAACGTCAAAACCAGGTATTGTTTGGGAACGGGTTAATGTAAAGAATGTGTTTACTACAATACTACGACAAGGAAAACACTTTCTCCATTTCCAACAATGATTTCCAAAACGTTATTTATTAGATCTATTGACTCTACCAAAATGAGAAAAGTGTCCTGTATCAACGCGTTTTTCTTTAAAATAAATGTTTCCCGAGACTTTTCTGTTTAGGATTTTTTAAATTTTGATATATATGTTGAGAAAGGATAAATGGACCTCAAAACCCTTAAAATGTAGACTGTTCCATGTTGACAGTTGCTGTGGGTGACAAAATCGATGTAACCAAAATTTTGGAAATATGTCTCATAGCATGGAAAGCATTGACAGAAAAAGGATTTTCTTCTTTTTCGGCAATGCTTTCAAATCCAATCTTGATCGTGGACATCAACACCGGCCTTGTTCTGGAATGGTTTAATTTACACAGGCCCGTAGGAACAGGGGGGCTGGGGGAGGGGGGGGGGGGCTAAGCCCCCCCCCCCCCCCCCCCAATGTTGGCCAAAACTGCCCAATTTTCTTAATTTTACACTGAAAATTTTGGGAAAATCCAAATTAGCCCCCCCCCCCATTATTCAGGACAATGGCTTTAGCCCCCCCCCCCATATGAAATTGCTTCCTACGGGCCTTTTACATTTGATAGACATTTGAAATTCCAACACTATGGACAGCAGCAGTGACCACAAGAGCTCATCGACAAGTTCTGACGATTTACAAGAAATCTCTTTGGTTCGAGAAAGTCATTTAGTAATTCATCCTAACCCTTTTCCAAAAGACATTTTTCTTAAACTTATGCAAATTAGATATGGATTACAGACATCAAAAAGATTTAAGAACGCGTATTGAAAAGAGGACATGTTGATCACCAGCTTGTTCGTCTTTTCTTTCAATGTTTTCCATAAGTTTTAACAAGGACGTCAAAATCAGGCATTTCATTGAGGGAAAACGTAGCATTTTACAAGATCCTTTGTTCTTACTGGACTCTACAGGGTAACATTGAATCTGGTAAATGCACGAAAAGTGTGGAGGGATCTGAAGAAGGGAGCCCTAATGAGCTTTTTGTTCAGCATAGATCCTGATAAACCTGCATTCACACTATTCACACTAAGTCTGAGCAAGATCCATATCGTTCTTTCATACCCTCGGCATGGCCTGTAGCAATTGTATTTTTTTAGACAGCAGAATGTATCCTGATCAAAATACACATAGGCAAAGATTGGTGTAGTACTTAAAGCAAAATGTTAAAAGGGCCCTTTTTCCAGATCCTGACTTATATTCATCATAAACAAGTTACAAAGAAAAAAAAGCTATATAATTCATAAATTTATTTCACATTAAATACTACAATTCCATAAAGCCACAAAGAAACTTTGAATTTTACATGACTGTACACCCTTAGTTTTAATTATATACATATAATATGTATAGACATAAACTATGAAATAATTATGCATAGATACACTAGTACTACTATATATATTTCTACATATTCCAGTATCAGATAAAGTTGCATATTTTCATTTAGACTCATATCCTTTATCAGCGTTTTCTTCTAGAGATGTTCAAGCAGTCTCATATTAGGCACATTAAAAAACATGTATTGTTTTAGAAAGGGTGAAAGTATATTAACTTTGGGGAAAACGAGTATATATTACAGAAAATCATTTACTAAGAACTATTTTACCCTTTCTCAAAATGTTTTCTAAGCCATGCCATGAAGAAAATCAAGTCTTAGTAGTCTTCAGCACTTTCCTAGTCTAAACAATTAATTTTTGACATTACTGTAATATTGCAACCCATCATTAACTATACAAGAGGGCCATTGGCCCTGAAGCGCTCACCTGATATAATAAACTTTTTGTATACCAATTTTCAGGTTGATTGGGCAAAATATGTGACCTCTAGGGAGCACACAAGGTTTAACTAAGATTTGACCTTGTGACCTAGAATTGATCAAGACAATCATTCTGATCAATTTTCAGGTTGATTGGGCAAAATGTGGCCTCTAGAGTGCACACAAGGTTTTACAAAGATTTGACCTCATGACCTAGTTTATGACCCCAGATGACCCAATTTCGATCTTGTCCAAGAATTGATCAAGACAATCATTCTGATCAATTTTCAAGTTGATTGGGCAAAAAATGTGGCCTCTAGAGTGCACACAAGGTTTTTCTAAGATTTGACCCTGTGACCTAGTTTTTGACCCCAGATGACCCAATTTCGAACTTGTCCGAGATTTTATTAAGATAATCATTCTGATCAAATTTCAGGTTGATTGGGCAAAAAATGTGGCCTCTAGAGTGCACACAAGGATTTTCCAACATTTGACCCCGTGACCTAGTTTTTGACCCCAGATGACCCAATTTCAAACTTGTCCAAGATTTCATCAAGACAAACATTCTGATCAAATTTCAGGTTGATTGGACAAAAAATGTGGCCTCTAGAGTGCACACAAGGATTTTCTAAGATTTGACCCCGTGACCTAGTTTTTGACCCTAGATGACCCAATTTCAGACTTGTCCGAGATTTCATCAAGACAATCATTCTGATCAATTTTGAGGTTGATTGGGCAAAAAATGTGGCCTCTAGAGTGCACACAAGGTTTTTCTAAGATTTGACCCCGTGACCTAGTTTTTGACCCCAGATGACCCAATTTCAACCTAGTCCGAGATTTCATCAAGACAATCATTCTGATCAATTTTGAGGTTGATTGGGCAAAAAATGTGGCCTCTAGAGTGCACACAATGTTTTACTAAGATTTGACCCTGTGACCTAGTTTTTGACCCCAGATGACCCGATTTCGAACTTGTCCGAGATTTCATCAAGACAATCATTCTGAGCAAATTTCAAGTTGATTGGGCAAAAAATGTGGCCTCTAGAGTGCACACAAGGTTTTTCTAAGATTTGACCCCGTGACCTAGTTTTTGACCCCAGATGACCCAATTTCAAACTTGTCCGAGATTTCATCAAGACAATCATTCTGAGCAAGTTTCAGGTTGATTGGGCAAAAAATGTGGCCTCTAGAGTGCACACAAGGTTTTTCTAAGATTTGACCCCGTGACCTAGTTTTTGACCCCAGATGACCCAATTTCGAACTTGTCCGAGATTTCATCAAGACAATCATTCTGAGCAAATTTCAGGTTGATTGGGCAAAAAATGTGGCCTCTAGAGTGCACACAAGGCAAAGTTTGACGGACGACGGACGACACACGACACACGACACACGACACACGACGGACGCCGGACACAGCGGTATCACAATAGCTCACCATGAGCACATTCGTGCTCAGGTGAGCTAAAAACACTTTGTGCATCTTTGGTCATCATCTGTCACGATGGAAAGTAATGTAAGATACCCTCGTCAATTTCTAGGTGACATCCGTGTCAATGAAAATTGGCGAAGGATACCCTCGTCAATTTCCGTTGCTACAGATGACTCCCCAAGATGCATTAAAGTGACATTTCACATTTATTTCATTTTTAAAAGTATGTCTTGATGCAAAGATTGTTTATTCTAATGCGTAGAAATGGTATCAGTTTTTTTAAGTTGCTATTTATAGGGGAAAAATACGCCTTCAAAGTTGAGACAGAAATGACAAATTCTATATAAATCTGAACTGCTGTCCACAACAAAAAATAATTCTGAAATGTCACTTTAAGTGTTTTGTAGTTAATGATGAGTTTTAATCATTAATTGCAAACCATAACAGTTTCATTCATTTTCAGTCCTCAAAATAGAAAACTTAGCATTATCTATGGCACATTACCAACAGAAAATATTAAAAGAAAAGAGGAAAGCACTGATAATTCAGAATTGTTTTCTTTTCTCATATTGCTTTCAATAATAAAAGCATATCTTGAACACATCATCACTATTTTTTGTACAAGTATTTATGTAAATTAATTATATAGCATGAACCGTTTCCTAAAGGCGAAACTTTTAGGGTAGCCCAATTTGAAACCAGTTACATACGACACAATAAATGTCACTGGCAGTAGAATCTGTGAATAATATTGCAGAAAATATTGAGGCAAAAAAAGAAAATGCTGGTTATCAGCATTTTCTTCTTTTTCCTCAAGGTTTTCGCAAGACTTTTCTATTAGGTCTAAGGGACTTTAAAACCCAGTCTTGTTTGGGAAAGATTTAAGCCCATCACAATTAAGAATGGTAGAAACTTCAATGAGTCCAAGTACTGTTCGAAGAGTGTTTCCAAGAGGTCTTCTTTATTCTTAGTGTGTGCTGCACCAAATGTTCTTGTAGGCTATTCATAACATCATTTTGTACATGTATGTTGTATGTATACCTGTAATGAGACAAAAATACATACCATGGTATCACAATGATGCTGCATACTGTACTGCATTTAGCTGACTAACACCCCCCCCCCCCCCCCCCAAAAAAAAAAAAAAGAACTTTACACTGGTTACAATTTTACCCTTTCCCAAATGACAAAATTTTGGACAATTCCAATTTGAAAGATGTTGCAGACGACAATTTCAAGTTTTTGAAATTTTAAAAATTTCTCCATTTTGGATTAGAAAACATTGCGGTAAATGAAGAAGTTGCTTGTCACAAGCAATTTCTTCATTTTCCACAATATTTTCCCAAGCCTTTTCTTGTGAGGGAGTCAAAATGCATCACTGTAAAGTAATGGGTTAAGTTAGATATGCACAAATCATGATAAAATGTGAAGCAAAATTTGTATAGCAAAAATGCTTTAATCCAGCATTTCGGTGGCAGTGGCGGATCCAGAGGGGGTTTGGGGGTACAAACGAACCCCCCTATGCAGTCTGATTATTTCATTTTCATGCAGAAATTCAGTGAAACCTGTGCAATACTTGTAAAACAAACCCCTCCTGTTTGTAAAAACAAACCCCCTAACAGAAATCCTGGATCCGCAGCTGGATGGCTCAGCGCGAAACGGTTGTAACTGCTTATAAAAATATAGGCAGTTACAACTGTTTCGAGCTGAGCCATTGATTTCCTTATAACTGGCTAATTTTCAAATGAGCATGTAAGTGTAACTACTATCTAGAATAAAGGTATGTTTGGATAAGGATTAAAATATAACCAACAATGGTATCTGTGGTCGATAGGTAGAGCGTCAGCCTACAGGCCATGGAACCAAAAGGTTCCCAGTTTGATTTCCGGCAACAGTGGTACCAGTAGTTCCTGTGTTTTTTCATCAAGCAACATTATTATTATTACATATTTGAAGGGATTATTAGTGTTCTTTCCAGGAATCTGAATCAAGATACTATGATGATCTGTGACAAACCTGTCTGATGCCATTGATGGTGATGGCTAAAACAAAATCCATAACCAGCTGTGCTAACACGGTCAGAGACATCTTGGCTGTTTTGGGTTCCAGAACATCTGAGAAATCAGACCGTACAGTGGCGGATCCAGAGGGGGCTCGGGGGTGGGGGGGGGGGGGGTGGTGGTGTTAAAACGAACCCCCTCTGTAACCAAATTATTTCATTTTCATGCAGAAATTTAGTCAGATTTGTGTAATAACACAAAAACAAACCCCCCTATTTGTAAATTCGAACCCCCCTCACAGAAATCCTGGATCCACACCAGCCTTATCTTTGCAAGCCATTTTTAGTTCTAAATAATTAAAAATAGGTCAAACCTTTTATTCCAAATAATTGTAATCTCATGGTCTAGCATCTGTTTATCTACCAGGCTATTCACATTCGATGATTTTTACTTTGATCTGAAAATATATAAATAACAAAATGAACAGTTTTTCTCCCTAGTTTTATCTAGTAATTTGAGTAAAGGATGAGCTAAGAAAATATTGACATGAAGCGAGGTTTATTCCTATCATCCACTGAAAAATGTTTGTCATACATGCAGGCAATAATTGATAATTAATAGTAACACGGTCATTTGAAAACACGCAATGAAAATACCTTTTCTGGAATAATTTTACCATTCTAAACTCCTTGCTTACCCCACCCACTAGCTTAAGCTAGGCAAATGAATGTTTCTTTTGGTTTCAAGACAAAAAGCGCCGTAAACTTAAAGTCAGTCAGATGGGCAAATCATATAACAATGCCGTGATCTACTACACAATCAAGGAGTTTATAATGCAAAATGTTTGCATGCAAAGTATCTTCAAACCAGGAAATAAAATGAAACTCAACCTTGCGTCCTTGACACTGTCAACATCCCCTACCAAGAGTCGTTTCCCTTGAATTAATGACGTAATTCATAACAAATTTCGCACTACAAATTTTTCGTACCATAATTATTCTACTTGTCATTGTTGACAGTAAATTTTACAGTAAAAACTTACTATAATTTGGTCCAACCACAAACGATTATTTACCTGTGTTTCAACGAAAGTTTGCCTCCGTTCTGTTCGCTCTGCTCCCGAAAATAGCCCCCATTCTACGTGTAAGATCGTTCATTCCGGCCAGGGACACACGGTTTCAATGTTGACATTTCTCTAGACAATTTATTCGAGCAGTTTTGGCCTTTTAAAATTTCATTTTTTCTCGCTTCAAACATTTCTAATGTGGCCGCCAATTTTGCGACCCTACTAAGACTGGGTCGGACCGGTCGTAGAAATTTGGGAAAAACTTACGTCAATCGTAGCTACGACTTTTTGATAAAACGGTCTCGCGGACGTAAGACCGAAAGTTACGACAATCTTAGCTGCGACCGACGTACGACCGTTGATAAAACGGGCCCCTGGTTTTGACGTCCCTATTAGAAAAGGCTTGGGAAAACATTGAAACAAAAGAAGAAACTGCTGATAACCAGCAGTTTCTCCTTTTGTCTCAATATTTTCTGTGCCATATTTTTACACAAATCATGTCTATATTATCATCTTTTTGTCATCTGCAGCAGATTTCCGGTTTGGGAAAGGGTTAAGGGAGCAGCTTGGGAGAAGCAGGGATTTAAAGGAAAAAACAAGCTTATCTACTGAAAACAAGAGGACCATGATGGTCCTATATCGCTCACCTGAACCAAAATGATATGAGCAACACTTTTGTTCAATTCAATTAATATTTATGACTTTAAGACTGAAAACGATCTTAAGGTATATGACCCATCATTAAAAACTCCACTTTCTAGCCATGGGACATGCATCAAATTACACTCACTTGTAAATACACTTCAAATAAGTTGATTCACTGTGCCAGATTTCAAGGTTATGCTTCAAGAAGAAACTAATTTACCAATATCTTTTTACTCTATTTTCATATGCAAGGGAGGTAATTTATAATATTTTTGTCAAATATTTCCATAATTATGCATTAATTCAAAATTCTAATGCTTATGTTTGTATTTGGAATGGAAATATAACACAGATTAGGATTTACTGGCACTTTTCAAATTTCACCTCTGGCTCGTTGGTGCTAATGATGGGTTGTATACGTTAAAGTCAATAACGTTGTGAAAATCCAACTCATTCGAGATCTTACGGTGCCCAACATTGTGTCCAAGTTTTGTCTTGATTGATAAATAATTTTAGATTCTAGAGTATAAACAAAGTCAAAAAGAGCCGAAAACGACAATTTTATCAAATTCAAGGGCACATAACTCTCGACTTTCTGATCAGATCAGACTGAAAATTCATCTCATCCGAGATCTTATGGTCTCCAACATTGTGTCCAAGTTTTGTCTTGATTGGTATATAATTGTAGATTCTAGAGTGTAAACAAGGTCGAAAACATGCAAAAATGGCAATTTTGTCGAATTCAAGGGCACATAACTCTCGTCTTTCTAGCCAGATCTGACTGAAAATAAAACTCATCAGAGATCTTATAGTCTCCAACATTGTGTCCAAGTTTTGTCTTGATTGATAAATAATTATAGATTCTAGAGTGTAAACAAGGTCGACAAGAGGACCATGATGGTCCTAAATCGCTCACCTGAATCAATATGACAAGAGTGATAATGGCAATTTTGTAAAATTCAAAGAAATGAAACTTCTAAGGACTTTCTGTTTGGAAACAATAAAGTAATAATTTTGTTCCAATGGATCCTGTAAAGTTTGTTATGAAGAAAGATCTCCATCTGATAAGCTAGGTTAATCCCTTCTTATCTGTTTACATAAGATAAACATTGGGCCAGAACAACAGATAAGAGAAATAGATAAGAGAAATAGGAAAGCCTTTCCTTTTTTAATTATTCATATCCAAACCTCATGTAGAATGTATTAATCTTTTAAAGCAGATGACTGAAATGATCACCAACAACATAGGGTTTGATGAATATTGACACAAAATGTTGCTTTTTAGAAAAGCAATTATCTCTCAATCATCACTAAAAGAATTTTTCAGGCGGGTTTGGTTCAAATTAGCCCAATTGTTGGTTTTTAAAGAACATTCTTATGATTTTTCCAAGTCCAATAAGCCCTTTCCTCCCTGCCAAGGCCTCAGTTTTTGACAAATATAAAAATTTGTGAACAAACTTTGAAAAGAGTGACTCAAGGAACATTCCTGTAAAGTCTAGTTCAAATTGGCCCAATTGTTGATTTTTACAGAATTTTCTTATGATTTCTCAAAGTCCGATAAGCCCCTTCCTCCCTGCCGCGGCCACATTTTTTATCAATTGTGAAAATTTGGGAACAAATTTTGAAAAGAGTGACTCAAGGAACATTCCTGCAAAGTTTGGTTCATTTGGGCCCAATGGTTGATTTTTAAAGAATTTTCTTATGATTTCCTTAAGTCCGATAAGCCCCTTCCTCCCTGCCACGGCCACATTTTTTTACAAATGTAAAAAATTGTGAATAAACTTGAAAAGAGTGACTCATGGAACACTCCTGCAAAGTCTGCTTCAACTGGGCCCAATGGCTGATTTTTAAAGAATTTTCTTATGATTTCTCTAAGTTCGATAAGCCCCTTCCTCCCTGCCGCGGCCACATTTTTTGACAAATGTAAACATTTGTGGATAAATTTTGAAAGGGGTGACTAAAGGCACATTCCTGCAAAGTCTGGTTCAATTGGGCCCAATGGTTGATTTTTAAAGAATTTTCTTATGATTTCTTTAAGTCCGATAAGCCCCTTTCTCCCTGCCACGGCCACATTTTTTGACAAATGTAAACATTTGTGGATAAATTTTGAAAAGGGTGACTCAAGGCACATTCCTGCAAAGTCTGGTTCAATTGGGCCCAATGGTTGATTTTTAAAGAATTTTCTTATGATTTCTTAAAGTCCGATAAGCCCCTTTCTCCCTGCCACGGCCACACTTTTTGACAAATGTAAAAAATTGTGGATAAATTTTGAAACAGGTGACTCAAGGCACATTCCTGCCAAATTTGATTCAAATTGGCCAAATGGTTGATTTTTAAAGAATTTTCTTAGGATTTCTCTAAAATCCGATAAGCCCCGCCCTGCCACGCCCACATTTTTTGACGAATCAATAATTCACGAACAAGTTTTGCAAAGGTTCACATAAGGATAATTCCTGCCAAGTTTGATTAAAATTGGACCAACGGTTTAGGAGGAGAAGATGTTTGAAGAAATTGTGGACGGACAGACGGACGGACGGACGGACGGACGGACGGACGACGGACAAAAAGCGACCACAATAGCTCCCCTTGAGCACTCCGTGCTCAGGTGAGCTAAAAACAGCCGGAAATGGCAATTTTGTCGAATTTAAGGGCACATAACTCTCGTCTTTCTGGTCAGATCAGACTGAAATTAAAACTCATCCGAGATCTTACAGTCTCAAACATTGTGTCCAAGTTTTGTCTTGATTGATAAATAATTATAGATTCTAGAGTGTAAACAAGGTCGAAAACAGTCGGAAATGGCAATTTTGTCGAATTCAAGGGCACATAACTCTCATCTTTCTGGTCAGATCACACTGAAAATCAAACTAATCCGAGATCTTATAGTCTCCAACATTATATCCAAGTTTTGTATTGATTGGGCAATAATTGTAGATGCTAGAGTGTAAACGAAGTTAAAAACAACATTTTTCGTGATTCAGGGGCAGATAACTCCGCACGTATGGGTCCGATCTGGCCCATAATCGAACTCATTCGAGAACTTATGACCATACTTGCTTTGACCAAGTTTGATCAAGATTGGCCAATTTTTGTGGATGCTAGAGTGTAAACACCAAATTGTGGACAGACGGACAGACGGACAGACTGACAGACGGACAGACGGACGGACGACGGACAAAAAGCGATCACAATAGCTCACCTTGAGCACTTTGTGCTCAGGTGAGCTAATAAAGCAGCAAAAACAAATGAAAAATAGCAGTACACCCAAAATAAAAGGTAGCTAGATAAAACAAAACCATTCCTATACAGTATAAAATATACAATAGATTCTGGAAAATTATAGCCAAGCTAAGATCAGACTGCACAGTTGTGCAGGCTGATATTAGTCTAAACAGCCTGCCAAAGCTTTGTTCACAACAGGAATATGATGTGAACAGCATGAAAAGGGTTAAGATTGAAGAAATATTTTTTTTTTCAAATATTTGGTAAACAAGAGAACTGTTTCAGAAAGTCAATAGTTCCAGAATCTATTGCCTATTACAACACAATAACTTGTACTTTTTAATACACTGGAGATAAGTCTGTAGTTGTTGGCCGGTATTGCCAGATTTTCACCCCAATCTCACTGAAAACAGCCGGAAAGTAGTTAATTGTACCTGTGGATATTTCTTTCGTCCTTTCCCAAACAATTGCTGGTTTTGAAAAGCTCATCGTGAAAGGCTTTGAAAAACATTGCGAGAAAATAATAAAATGTTTGATACTAGCATTTCCAACTTTTCATCATTTTTTCTTCTCGATCTACTTTGACCATCTGTAAGTTCTTTTAATTTTAATTAGACACTAACTTTATTATCTTGGAACGGTCAGCTATAAACAAAAAATATGCTGAAAGCAAAGGCCCAAAACCTGCAAAAGAAAGCACTAACGATTGTAAAATTAATTTGTTGGTGTTTGAACTTCAATAGAAAGAATTGGCACCTGGTTTCTCAGTATCTCTTGTTCTCCGAAAAACTGAGAATTTGATATCTAATATTTAGCTGTAAATGACATAATAATACAAAAGTCTGATTCAATTTTCCTCAGATTGAATCTCAAAATTCCATAAATCATGTATCTGTGTTGGTACCCAGGTACAAACGTTGTACTTGTTTCGGCCCTGGTGCAAAATAAAACGTTTCCAATCTCAAATTGTATTCCAATTAATACCAAACAATTCATAAAACTTTGGGAATCATTAATCCATTACCACACATTGACGCCTTCTGACTTCCCAAATGAAAATGGCTTTGGAAAACATCGTGGAAAATGAAGAAATTGCTCGTGACAAGCAATTTCTTCATTTCCCACAATGTTTTCTACCACAAAAGAACAACAAATAATAAAATTTCATTCACTTTACATTGTCGTCTGCAACATCTTTGAATTTGGATAAACCTAAATTTTTGTTGTTTGGTAATGGGTTAATTTTGTGGCAGAGGAAATTGATGAGGTATACCACGGATGAGGCCAAAAATGCATAAAGTGTTTGATGTCTAATGGATGGAATACCTTAAGATTTTCATTTGATTTCCAAATTTCAATCAAGTTGATGGCAGCAGTAAAATCTGTGACGTGTAACAATGACACCTGCTCAGCGAGTAGCCATGTTTTAATCCATTACCAGACGGTAAAAATATTGAAAGGTACAAATTCAAAGGTGCAAGGAATCTTACATTATATGGTCATTCCAAGTAGACATTATTGTGGGAATTGAAGAAATTGCTCATCATAAGCAATTTCATCATTTTCCTTCATGTTTTCCAGCCTTTACTTGTAGGAGGTCAAAATGCTTCACTGTTTGATAATGGTTTGAGTAACAGTAATGGCATCTGCACAGAGATTAGCCATGTTTTATCCTGTAATACTTACTTGGAAGCAGTAAATATGGCTGTTGAGTTAGTGGCTATAGAGTTGATGGGGCTGGCGTGAGCCTTGATCTCCGCCGTCTGTGTGCAGGTGTCCGCCTGCCACAACTTCAGGTACCCTGCACGACACCCGCTCAGCAACACTGAGCCATTGTTCATGAAGTCTAGAGCACATATCCAGTCTTTATGGGCAGCATTCACAGACTGAAACACAAAGATTCAATATGTGTGTGTTCTAATTACATAAGCTGTAGATTTCATAAATCTCTGGCCAAATCGGTTGAAAAAGATTTGTACAAACAACCTGACATATGTATGTAAGATAATAAATTGACTTTCTTATAAAGGCTTTGGATAAACTTTCTTGAAACAGAATTGCCACAAATCTACTTTTGAACAATTGCAGTTAAGGGTAATAAATAAGCCCAACACTACCCTGATAGGACACTAATTGACATAAAGATTCAATCTGGTTTTGTGTTCCAACTCTTCCTCTAGAAAACATTGTGGAACATGAAGAAATTGTTTGTGACGAGCAATTTCTTCATTTGCCTACCCCAAAATACCCCCCCTCCCCCAAAATGTAAACAATTATTCACTCCAAATTGTCCTCTGCAAAATTTTGGAATTTGGGACAGTCTAAAATTTTATGGTTAAGTAACCAGTTAGTGATAAATCAAAATTACCTGAACTAATGTTTGAGTTTGGACATCCCACTTTTTGATACATGTATCCCTGGATCCACTGAATAATGATGTCCCTTGTATGGCTAGTGATTGTATACCATCATAATGTGGGGGCTCTAGGTTGTATTTAGGGGTCAGTACACCAGCCCCTTCTGGCATCACTTCAAATACCTACAAGATTGAAGATATACAAATAAGGTTTATTTCACGTCATGAAACAAGAGCTTTGGGGAAAAGAGCATATGAGCCCAAGAGGGGATTTCCAAGAGAATACCTGTACATTGGGCATTTTCTAAAATCAAGGGCAGGTAATTCAAGACTAACAAAGACTTATCTGATCTTAATAAATTGCATGCACAACAACAAGACACAACAAGAGTTGTCCGCGGACAACATAGCTCGCCTATACAGGAGCTTGTCACAAAAACAGCAAATTTTTTAAAAGTAGGTAAAACTCCAAGGTCAAGGTCACAATGTCAAGGGTAATGGTCCCAATGAAATGTCTTGTCGAGATGTATCTATGTATGAAATATCAAAGCTGTATCTTTAATAGTGCCTGAGATAAAGGCCAGGTTAAAGTTTTTCAAAAGTAGGTCAAACTCCAAGGTCAAGGTCACTAGGTCAAAGGTCATGGTCCCAAATGAAAGGTCTTTTCGAGATGTATCTATGTGTGAAATATCAAGGCTGTATCTCTAATAGTGCCCGAGATAAAGGCCAGGTTAAAGTTTTTCAAAAGTAGGTCAAACTCCAAGGTAAAGTTTGAGTTTGAGTTTATTGGGGTTTTACGCCGTTTTCAACTACCAGGGTCATATCGCGGCGGCTGGAGCACCTACCCATGGATTCCTGTTGTTTCTCAAACCAGTACTACCACAACACCCTTACCGAGCCTCCAGCTGCTCGCCCACTTAGGTTAACGATTTTAAACCCATTGGTGGGTGACAATTTTGTCAGAAAGGGTGTTAGCCGCGGCCGGGTATCGAACCCGGAACCTCTCGAATGAGGCTCAGATGCGCTACCAACTGCGCTAAGGCCGCGGCCTCTCCAAGGTCAAGGTCACTAGGTCAAAGGTCATGGTCCCAAATGAAAGGTCTTGTCGAGATGTATCTATGTATGAAATATCAAGGCTGTATCTCTAATAGTGCCCGAGATATAGACCAGGTTAAAGTTTTTCAAGTGAAGACGTGACAGGACGGGACGCAGACACTAGGGCTGTGACGTAAGCTCCCCGGACATAAAGTCCCGGCTCGCTAATTATGTTTTACAAAGCTTTAATCTTGTGGGTTTTCAAAGACCATCAATGTGTGTGAATGAATGTGATGAACCTTACAAACCTACCTCAAAGAAATAACCCACCTTAACCCTTTCCCAAACGACAAAATTTCTGGGTTGTTTGATTTGAAAACTGCCACAATTGACAAAATGGATGTTAATTAAGATAGAATTTGTGTACAATATGGCACAGAAAATATTGAGACAAAAGGAGAAACTGCTGGTTATCAGCAGTTTCTTCTTTTGTTTCAATGTTTTCCCAAGCCTTTTCTATCAGGGATGTCAGAACCAGGTCTTGTTTGGGAAAGGGTTAATGTAATGATCCTTGGATCCTGTGATCACAAGATCTTTATCTTCATTCTGATCTAAACCATTTCATTATTCTGATATATAAACCCACCTTAATCTTTATAACTTATCCTTAACCCATTACAACAAAGTGATGCCTTTTGACACCCATCAAGATAAAGGCTTTTGAACACATTGTGGAAAATGAAGAAATTGCTTGTGACAAGCAATTTCCTCATTTCCCACGATGTTTTCTACAAAGAGAGACCAAAAATGTAAATTCTTCCACTTGCAATTGTCATCTGCAACATCTTGGAAATTGGAAATTGGTTGTCTGGTAAAGGTTTAATGTAATGATCTTCATAGACTCACCTTAATGTAATGATCCTTGGATCCTGTGATGACGAGATCTTTATCTTCATTCTGATCTACACCCAGTACCATAATGGCCGCCTGATGTCCTCCACTCAACTTCCCTATAGCAGCATACCTACAACACAAACAGAAACTTGATCTGTTGTACAGCGGACAAAAGCTTACAAATCTAACCTTTAGCATGTTGTGCTCAGTTCAGGTGAGCTAATCTTTTAGCTCAACAAATCTCAACAACTTTGGATAATCAAAATTTTGAAACTTCTACTGTATCCAAAACAAAGTATCATATTCTGTAATGAATTTAACAAGCTTTACCTCTGCTTTTGGACTACCCAAATAAATGTTTCAGTTGACACTTCCACACATTAAAAGTAGGACTTACAACAATGTCAAGTTTTTTTGAAAACAAGAGGACCATGATGGTCCTATATCGCTCACCTGAACCAAAATGATATGAGCAACACTTTTGTTCAATTCAATTAATATTTATGACTTTAAGACCGAGAACGAACTTATGGTCAATAACGTGTGAAAATCCAACTTATATGAGATCTAATGGTGCCCAACTGTGAACATTGTTGTCCAAGTTTTGTCTTGATTGATAAATAATTGTAGATTCTAGAGTATAAACAACGTCGAACGCAGCCGCAAACAGCAGTTTTTTTCAAATTCAAGGGCACATAACTCTCGACTTCCTGATCAGATCAGACTTAAAATCTAGCTCATCCGAGATATCATGGTCTCCAACATTGTGGCCAAAATTGGTCTTGATTGGTCAATAATTGTAGATTCTAGAGCGTAAACAAGGTCGAAAACAGTCAAAAACGGCAATTTTGTCAAATTCAAGGGCACATAACTCTTGACTTTCTAATTAGATCAGACTGAAAATCAATCTCATCCGAGATCTTATGATCCCAAACATTGTGTCCAAGTTTTTTCTTCATTGATTAATAATTGTAGATTCTATAGTGTTAACAAGGTCGAAACCAGCCGAAAATGGCAATTTTATCAAATTCAAGGGCATGTAACTCTAGACTTTCTATTCAGATCAGACTGAAAATCAAACTCATGTGAGATCTTACGGTCCCCAACATTGTGTCCAAGTTTTGTATTCATTGATTGATAATTGTAGATTCTAGAGTGTTAACAAGGTCGAAACCAGCTGAAAATGGCAATTTTGTCAAATTCAAGGGCATGTAACTCTGGACTTTAAGTTCAGATCAGACTGAAAATTGAACTCATCCAAGATCTTATGGTCCCAAACATTGTGTTCAAATTTTGTCTTGATTTGTCAATAATTGTAGATTCTAGAGTGTAAACAATGTTGAAAACTGCTGAAAATGGCAATTTTGTCGAATTCAAGGGCACATAACTCTCGTCTTTCTGAGCAGATCAGACTGAAAATCCAATTCATGCAAGATCTTATATTCTCCAACATTATGTAAAAGTTTTGTCTTGATTGACCAATAATTGTAGATGCTAGAGTGTAAACAAAGTCAAAACTAGCTATTTTTTATGTTCAAAGGCAAATAACTCCAGACTTCCAGGTCCGATCAGGCCCATAATCGAACTCATCCGAGAACTTATGACCATACTTGCTTTGACCAAGTTTGATCAAGATTGGCCAACTTTTGTGGATGCTAGAGTGTTAACACCAAATTGTTGACAGACAGACGGACGGACGGATGACAAACATTGAGTGACCACAATAGCTCACCTTGAGCAACAATTTTTGAAGTACAATTTCAAGTTGCCATACCCATAGCAACATTTAACAGGGGGTTGGAGACATTCTAATCTTTTTATTATTTCAAATCCAAACCCTATATTTTGGGTACTCATGAGTACCCAAAATATAAGGTTTGATGAACATCTAGTGAAATATTTCATTTTAAAAAGCATTCACTCTCTCTTATCTGGATCTCTGATCATACCTTCTAAGGTCCCAAACTCGTACGACATTACCGCCTGCACTATACAGTAATGTACCCGATTTGTTGAGGGCTATATCATTAATATGATGTTCACCCATAGGAAGATCTATCTGTCTTGTTGAACTGTTCACCGGACCATCTTGTGTCAAACCTGATGAACTGAAATACAGACGGACAGAGTTAACACTTTACCAAACAGATTTGTTGAGGGCTATATCATTAATATGATGTTCACCCATGGGAAGATCTATCTGTCTTGTTGAACTGTTCACCGGACCATCTTGTGTCAAACCTGATGAACTGAAATACAGACGGACAGAGTTAACACTTTACCAAACAGATTTGTTGAGGGCTATATCATTAATATGATGTTCACCCATGGGAAGATCTATCTGTCTTGTTGAACTGTTCACTGGACCATCCTGAGTCAAACCTGACGAACTGAAATACAGACAGACAGAGTTAACACTTTACAAAACAGATTTGTTGAGGGCTATATCATTAATATGATGTTCACCCATGGGAAGGTCTATCTGTCTTGTTGAACTATTCACTGGACCATCCTGAGTCAAACCTGACGAACTGAAATACAGACAGACATGGTTAATAATCATCCCAGTCAAGTTAATATAGAAATATTTCTTATAGGTACATAGAGCTACAGCCATCTACTCATTCTTTCATTGATTGATAGAATGGAGTTGTACATCCCAGGGTCATATTGAGACAGGACCTCACTTTTAGATGTTATCCTCAGGACTGAGGTGGCAGGGGCAGGAATTCGCATGATTCCCTGTCATGCATGTTATCAGTATACCTCATTCTTTCATCCTTTCAATAATCTAATTACTGAAGATCACATATTCAAAAGAATAACAGAATAAAGTGAAAATAATGACAGTGCATAGGAGTATTATGTCCAAGTTGAGTTCCAAACTTCAAACAATAAATTGTAAACCATAATCATTTGAATGGGAATGACTAGGTTACTTCCAACACACTTATTTTACCTCAATATTATCAAGATGAAAGTTCAACCCACCTCAATGTTTTGATGCATTTACTGTTTTTCTCTCGTATATCCCAGACACTGACGTATGACTGTGACACAGTAAATATAATACGATGTTCGGGACAATATCTCACGACATTCACGTTGTTCGGATGACCACCAAATGACATTATCTCCTTCCCAACCTCTAGATCCCAGCACTTCGCTGTACGATCTGAAATGTACATAATATATGAGCCTGGATTTGGAAAAGGTCCCTTATAGCATTTGAGACTATTACGTTTCTAGATCAGCATGTGCCTAGGAGCAGCCTGATCAGAATCATTGCAGCTGTCTTACAGTTGCTACAGATTTGAGAACAGTATGGATCCTGATCAGACTGAATGTATGCACAGACTGATCTGGATCCAGGTTGTTCTTGAAAGCCTTAACAGACCTTTTCCAAGATTTCGGTTCAATTATAGATACCATTTTCTTATTATTCGGGTGTAACTCTTTCAACATTTTTACTAGTATCATACATAAGAATAACTGGTGGGATATGGTTTGTACTAGGCTGGAGCTTTGGAATGCATCCCTCAAGAATAAACTCATCTGATAAGTAGTGAGATCAGATTTTTGTTAAAACCCTACAACACCTTTTCGACAGGTAAAAATTAACAGGCAATGCATGTTTCACTTATTTGTACTCAAGTTTGTGGTAAACCCATTACACAGTAGATGACCCACATGACTTTTGGGAAATATTCACAATGAGGAATCTTTTTCTTCAAGAATTTCTCAGCTAATACTCTACAGATTTTGACAAGATTACCATATGTGCCTTTCAGTGGGCCATTACCAGTTCTAACTCCCTCTACACCGAATCCCATGGTATTCTCAAAATTCGAAATGAATGTTTTCACTTGAATTTTTGAAGAAACCATGGGTTTCAATGCAGAGCGAGTTAGAATAAGTAATGACCTTGGCGCAGTGTATGTACATGTGTGTATATGGGTAAGCATATGTGTATTATGTGTTTGTGTATTCAATACCAACCTTTACTGCTTGTAAACAGCATATCCTCTGTAGCCGTCACACACAACACAGCTTTAGAGTGACCCTCTGCAGTATGTGTACATGTGAGAGGACTGCTGGATTGTTTAGTGTTTATCCTAGCACTGGCTGGTACTATACTCCCTCTGTAATACATGATGAAAACAAGATGTGTATGTAAAACACAAATGCCAAAGCCAGAAATTTCGAGAATCAGAGCTACTTGTCCTCTTGTTTTAAGCTCAAATCATTTATGGAAATACAATTGTGAACTGTCTTTATATGTGTGTAGCTCAGTGGATATTTAACCTTGACCTGATACGTACAATGTTGGTGCATGAAAAGATTCACCTATTAGCATTTATATCAGATATACCGGTAGTGTTACTTGTCAGTCTAGAGAAGACATTGGTGTCTGACGACAATCTCTCTGAGCTTCTAGATGGCTGTGGTGAGGTGGGTGGGGTAGTATATTAATACTCACCTTTTAGCGTTCATATCAGATATACCGGTAGTGTTACTGGTGAGTCTAGAGAAGACATTGGTGTCTGACGACAATCTCTCTGAGCTTCTAGATGGCTGTGGTGAGGTGGGTGGGGTAGTATATTAATACTCACCTTTTAGCATTCATATCAGATATACCGGTAGTGTTACTGGTGAGTCTAGAGAAGACATTGGTGTCTGACGACAATCTCTCTGAGCTTCTAGATGGCTGTGGTGAGGTGGGTGGGGTAGTATATTAATACTCACCTTTTAGCGTTCATATCAGATATACCGGTAGTGTTACTGGTGAGTCTAGAGAAGACATTGGTGTCTGACGACAATCTCTCTGAGCTTCTAGATGGCTGTGGTGAGGTGGGTGGGGTAGTATATTAATTCTCACCTTTTAGCATTCATGTCAGATATACCAGTAGTGTTACTGGTGAGGTGTGTGGGGTAGTATTATAATTCTCACCTATTACTACTCACCTTTTAGCGTTTATGTCAGATATACCAGTAGTGTTACTGGTGAGTCTAGAGAAGACATTGGTGTCTGACGACAATCTCTCTGAGCTTCTAGATGGCTGTGGTGAGGTGGGTGGGGTAGTATATTAATACTCACCTTTTAGCGTTCATATCAGATATACCGGTAGTGTTACTGGTGAGTCTAGAGAAGACATTGGTGTCTGACGACAATCTCTCTGAGCTTCTAGATGGCTGTGGTGAGGTGGGTGGGGTAGTATATTAATACTCACCTTTTAGCGTTCATATCAGATATACCGGTAGTGTTACTGGTGAGTCTAGAGAAGACATTTGTGTCTGACGACAATCTCTCTGACCTTCTAGATGGCTGTGGTGAGGTGGGTGGGGTAGTATCTGATGATGTGGCATTATCTCTGAAATATATCATACAGAAATATGTTATTAATATATCATATTTATTTGTTTGATTATCCATTACTTATTTTAACCCTTTCCCAAACAATAAAATGTAAGGGTGGTCTAATTTGAAAGCTGTTACAGAAAATAAATGGATATTAATAGAGGTAGGTTTTGTGTATGATAAAGCTCAGAAAATATTTAGGCAAAAGGAGAAAATGCTGATTATCAGCATTTTCTTCTTTTGCTTAAATTTTTTCCCAACCTGTTGATACTAGAGACGTCAAGACCAGATCTTGTTTGGGAAAGGGTTAAGTAAATTTGTGAATTTTTGTATCAATAAGGATCATACTTTGATCAAAATATGACATTTTATTGTAAAGATAGTAATTTTAGTAAGCTTGCAAAATGACAGGAAGAAAGTGAATCAAAATTGCTAAATTTTCAGATGTTAGTGACTGACAAATACAAGTAAATAGATACCGAGTAGATCCATAATGGGTAAGCAAAAATTCAATATAGGACTAATGATTCTTTCACCAAATTTGATTGAGAAAAGAGACCATGCAAAGTATGGGTACTTCATCTGAGAGTATATACTCTGAATAATAATTAATTACTAAAGGGAAAAAATAAAAAAATATTTTCCAAACAGAAACAAAACCCACATCCAATTACATCTCCACACATCAAAAAATAATTTTCATTTATTCACTTCAAAGACAAATTCACAAATGATAAATAAAACATTTAACCCTCTACCAAATAAAACAATAATATACCAAAATTCATGGCTAATATTTCATTTTCTATTTCTTTCTGTGTATAGAAGACAGTTATTTCTTGGATTTACTATAGTTTTGCATACATTATCCAATTTGGATATGTCCATAATGTAATTTATGATTATCGATGTGAACATACTAAAGTAAAGTGGTTTTCAAGTAGTAGCTTTGACAATTTAACCAGACTGATTACCAATTCAAGTTGGGTGGGGGAGGGGGGCTTTTCATCTGAAAATTCAAATAAGAAATGTAGAAAATGTTGAAAATGTTTGCTGCACATGTGTTGGTGCAAGTGCTGTGACAAGTAAAACACACAAAAACACAATAGAGCCAAGATCTGGACAGGCAACCAGTTGGCACTTGAGACTTCCATAGACCTAGTTCAGTTTGTATCTGTCTTCAGCCTGATCAGAAACCAAGCTCCTCTCAAAACCTTGGTACAGATAATGAAGAAGCCATAAGAGAACAACATGGATCTTGATCAGACTGTGCTTATGCACAGGCTGATCTGGATCCGTGATGTTCTCAAATGCTCTAAATGCCCTTTTCTTGGACATCAACTTATATTGGCGACCTTGAACCACTTTGGTCTTAAATGCCATACAGGGCAGTTTTCCACAATCCAGCTCATATTATCCCAAAACCTAAACACAAAAGTTTATTTTAATTATATCAGACAGACAACAAGAAATGTAGACACATACATGTGCCAGTGCTTGAATCAAGTGCACATAGTGAGTTTGAATTCTTTGAGTAATGATTATGTACAGGTCAAATGTTGAATATTAATTTTGGACACAATGACAGAGGAGCAGAGTCAGCCGTACAAACTCTGTTTTGTGAAAGAAAACACCTCTGATTGATTGATGAAGGGATGAGGGAATGATGTCAGAATTGGAGCATACAGGGGTACATGTCTTTTTTGTTCTTGTTTTGTTCAGGATACCAAAATGTCAAAAATAACGGGTTTCAGTTTCATAAGTAATGTTTTGCAGGGGTGGTATTCACCTATCAGTCTAATTTTGAGTCTGATTCTGAAATTACATACCAAATCATCTGATTGGCCAAGACATACGTCCCGTCTAATCAGATGGTTTGTAATGTAATTCAGAATTAGCAAAAAGATGTAGAACTTTTAATGAATATGGCCCCTAAAATTTGCGACATATCAGAAGGGATTGTGATGCAAGTAATCCTGATATACCATGCAAGAAGCAGGGACAGGGGGTGAAACACAAAATATTTACGTATGTAGTGTTGGACTCTTTCTGATTAGCCTGTAAAAAGAAGCATGAACAACTTAAGTTTTTTTTTTCAAAACCTGTCTGATATCTTATCATAAATTGTTGTAAATACCCCCCCCCCCCCCCCCCCCAATATTATCCCTTTTACAGATTCGTCAAAACAGAGAAATGTTATAATTTGAAAAGCATTTCGCAAAAATTTAAAACTGATCTGATAATATTTTTCACTGTTATTGCCTTTTACAGAAAGACAAGCACAAAGATAGACAGGCAAAGATAAAATATACAGACAAAAGGAGGGATGGATAGACTGACAGACAGACCGGTGAAACCAAAATATCTCCTCTACTTCATGAGGGTATAATTAATCTGGATTTATTGTTCTGCAAAGGAATAGTCCTTTCCCAAAAAAGACCTGGTTTTGACATTTCCAACAGAAAAAGGCTTTGGAAAAAACGTAGAGGCAAAAGAAGAAAATGCTGACAATCAGCATTTTCTCCTTTTGCCTCAATATTTTCTGTCTTACATTGGACCTAAATCCTTTCTTTTTCTTCTTTAATGTGGCCCTCCGCAACTGCTTTCAAATATGACCACCCTAATATTTTGTTGTTTGGGAAAGGTTAAAGGATTCTACCTTTCTATAACCAATAATCCTTGATAAAGGCCCCATGTATGACTCGGTTGCCATTTCACAAGACAAGATTATTGTTACCAGGTTCATAATTAAGTACTTCCCTAATAAGTCTGCTTTTTCGACATGTTTGCACCTAAAAGTATTCAATGGTTGAGCAATATATAATTCCATCAAGATCTGCCTCTGGTACTTCCTTAACCTTTTCCCAAACGTCAAAATTTTAGGGTGATCCACTTCAAAAACTGCCACAAATGACAAAATGGATGTTATTATAGATGGGACTGTGTATAATATAGCACAGAAAATATTGAGACTAAAGGAGAAACTGCTGGTTACCAGCAGTTTCTTCCTTTTGCCTCAATGTTTTCCCAAGCCTAATCTAACAATTTCTATTGCTACAGATGACGCCCAAATTATTACCTAAGATACATTAAGAGTAAGAATTAAAGTCTGTTGACAATCTAATTACCAGGTTCATAATCAACCCCTGCGAAAAGTTCATTTAAGTTCTAGAACATTCTAGAACTAGAAATGTTTTCATGAACTTTTTTCGCAGGGGAAGTACTTCCCTGACAAGGCAGATCTGTACTCCGTGTCCTCACAATAACGATAATCAATAGATAAGTTCTTCAAGTTCTGACCTTCAAGCTAGAGATTGCTGACTAATCGTCTTTTATTAATTCAACCCTTTCACAAACAGCCAAAATTAAGACTCATCCAAGTTTGAAGATGATGTGCACAACAATTTTGGTTCAATTGGAATTTTACACTCTTAGGTCTTTCTGGATAAAAAGCACTGAGAAATGAGGAAATTGTATAATGACAAAATGACTTCCAGTAACAAAAGAAATAAGAAAGGAAAACTGTTTAATATTGAGAGAAAAGAAGAAAGTGCTGATGATCAAAATTTGGAGAAAAGAAGAAATTGCAGATGATCGGGAATTTCTCCTTTTTGCCTCAATATTTTCTTTGTTACAACATTCTGCATTTTTGACACCAATTGTTTGTTTCTCTGAACTTCCTTTTAGCAGTCCAATATTAAAGAATTGGTCTTACCAACAGATTTTGTTTCAGGTTCAGATATTGGACAATTTAATTCTCCTTTGTTCACAATTTTTCTTCTTTTGCCTCTATGTTTTCTATTAAGACAGCTAAACAACATCTTGTATGGGAAGGCGTTAAACCTTTATAAAATGAAATTAACAGTTCAGATTTTAAGAAACATGGAGAGATTAGAACAAAAATGCTGATAACCAGGATTTTCTATGCTTGCATTAATATTTTCTTGGCTATTTTGAATACAAATTAAATCTATGTCCATTAATATTATCTTGGCTATTTTGAATACAAATTAAATCTATGTCCATTTTGCATTCTGCAGTAGCTTTCAAATTGAATCAGAATAAAGTTTTGCTGTTTGGGAAAGGGCTAAATAGTTTGGCATTTTTCTCATATGTCCATTTTGCATTCTGCAGTAGCTTTCAAATTGAATCAGAATAAAGTTTTGCTGTTTGGGAAAGGGCTAAATAGTTTGGCAGTTTTCTCAATAAGCAGTGGGGGATTAAAAGTTTAATCCCAGTTTTAATGTAGTTTCACACGATCCAGAAATTTATTGTCCGCTGCATTGATCTGCCATGGCTCAAGATTGATTAATTGTTCCTTTTCTGTCTTGAACATTGACACTTTGACAGGGTAGTCAAAACAATCTCCAGCAGCGGAATGTTTTGGAAAACAATCGGAAAAAGAACAAGATGTGTTTGTGAAACACCAATGCATCCAGAATGGCCAATGTTAAGTTTTTGGACAGACAGACAGATGGACAGACAGACAGAGTAAAACAATATGCCCCAATCTTTCTATAAGAGGGCATAAACAGTAAGTGAGATAACAAATTTCTTCCAAACATGTTAAGTCCTAGTCTAAGACACTACCAACTGCACATTATTTTTGGGAAAAGCAAAGCACCATCTCTACTATGACCTTCGCTGTTGAGCGGTTCAATTAAACTGACCTTTAAACCAATCAATTACATGCATAAATTCCTTCAAAGTGAGCATTATATAACTTAAAATGTATTGAAAACTGTAAATGCATGTAAATTCATAACAAAATGTTATCATAAAGGGTTTGGAAAACCTGTTAGAAATTTAATTCTTTATTTGACAATAAGTGGAAAATGAGGTAATCGGATTTGATGATTGTTAACAGCAATAATATTGGTTGACCCATAAAGGAAAGATCTCACATATTGATTCCAAACATGTGACACATTCATAAATGGCAAAATTTTAGACTTGCCGAAGTCTGCAGACGAAAATTTCAAGTCAATAACATTTTACATATTTTGGTTAATCTGGGTAGAAAACATTGTGGAAAATGAAGAAATTGCTTGTCACAAGCAATTTCTTCATTTTCCACAATGTTTCTCAAAGCCTTGATCTTGTGGCAGTGTCAAAAAGCAGCATCATCATGTTGGAATGGGTGTGTAGAGTTTTGTTCACCCTGTCCAAAGCAACGAGGCTTGATTACATAGAGTGTTTACAAGCAATCCCCTAGCTGAGCGATGATAAAAAAGCATAAGTGAAGAATGTACAAGATATGTTTTATTAATAAAATGTGCCTTTCTTCTTGTGACACTCTCTTGAACAAGGCGGATATTAGCCCTTTCTACTGTTAAAGGGACATTTCATTCCAATTTCATTTTTTTTAAGTATGTCTTGATGCCAAGATTGGTTATTCTAATGAGTATAATTTATACTATTGGTTTTTTGAAGCTGTTGCCAATAAGCGAGAAACACGCATTTAAAGTTGAGACATAATCGATAAATTGCATATACACAACAATTTGTTCAATCTTAACACAAAAATATAAATTTCTCGTAAACGGCGCAATATTTTGCCTCGAAATTTTCAGAATTTTCATAAGGAAATATGCTCTTTCAGATAAAAATAAAAGTAAAATTTATGACAAAAAATTCTGAAATGTCACTTTAATGTTAATTGAATGAGAAAACATCAGTACATGTAATATGTTACCTTTCATTTATTAACATTCCTTCTTTTTCTCAGAAAATGCTCTACATTGCAAAATCAAATAAAAGAAGAAGTTTGTTCAGAGTATTCTTGCAAATTAAGAGAATTGCCATGTTTGTTAATTAGCTGAGGCCTTGACTTAAAACAGTTTGACACATATTATGATTATCTTTTTTCATTTAAAACAAAGCAGCCCTATTGGACAATTCTTTGGAAAGCAGTGAAATGAAAGAAGAAAATGCTACTAAAAGTGTTTTCTAATAAATGACTTTCATTATTTTCTCCCAAAAGAAAAAAAAAAACATTTTTTCCAGCAAGGTTTTGTGAATCAATATCCCATATGGTTATTGTTTGGGAAAGGATTAAAATTGAAGGCTAGTCTATCGACTTATGATCCAGTTGACATTATTGTGCCGCAGGAAGTGGTCTTAAGAGTGGATTATTGGGTAAAACTTGTGTAGATTATTGGCATGGATGATTTATTGAAAATCTTGGTTTAATCTACTCCTTTGATCAGAATGATCAACTTTTGTTGACAGGACTTCTTTTATCACCTGCAATGATGCCTTCATTATGGAGTTTTATCTGTAGTAATTGGTAGGATATGCTATTTTTTTTAAAAAAAAATTATCCTTTGATCTTATTTAAATATCTTTTTTTTATTTCTAAAAATCTTAATTTATTTGTCTTTTGATGTTTCTGACCTGACCAATGGCTTCATATAGATTTCAGTAATTAGTACAGGGTGCCCAGTGACTTTCAGTGTCAAAAATATAGGTATGTCCCAAAAATATAGGTATCTTTTGGCCAGAAATATAGGATAATATAGGTTGCCTTTACTACAAAGAAAATACTACTTCAAACTTTAAACATTCCACCAACAACTTCCATCTCTCTCTGTCTCTCGTTTTAGGAAAAAAGGGGAAACAGACAATGCAGCCATTAGCTATTACTTTCTAAATTCTAACATAGGGTCTCTGACAAAATAATTTGTCAGGGGAAGTTTGCCCCAGATTTCCTAATTAGTTCTTTGTCTCAATTATGAAATCTGATATCCCACAACATTGGGTCAAATTTCATACTACCACAAAACTTTGAAATATTTTGATGGAGGGCATTAGATACACACCAAATTTAAGTCGTCGATAGCTGATATCATACAGCATAAGGCAAATTATAGAACCAAAAACTTTGAAATGCTTTGGAAGAGGGGCCATCACACATTTCTACACACCATATTTCAAAGCCATGGTTCAAACATAAAATGAGAAGAAGATTGTGCAAAATTTACTTCTATGTCTCTTATGAAATCTAATATCCCACAACAATGGGCCAAATTTCAAAGTACCAAAATAATTTGAAGGATATTGGTAGAGGGCCATGAGATGATTCCACACAGCAAATTGAAAGCCCTGGGTCTCAAGATTCAGGGGTAGAAGAAAGAATTACTCCTTTGTCTCTATATCAAGTCTGATACCCCAACACAAAGGGCCAATTTTCATTGTACCACTATGATTTTAATCTTATTTGTAGAGGGTCATGAGACAATTCTACACATCAAGTTTCAAAGCCATTGGCTAAAAAGTTATGGCGAATGAGATTGTACAAGATTTACTTCTCTGTCTGATACGCCACAACATAGGGTCAGTTTTCATTGTACCACATTTGTAATGATAAGTATTTTGGTAGAGGACCATAAGACAATTTTACATACCAGTTTCATAGCCACAGACCAAATTATTCAGAAGCAGAAGACTGTCCTTCTTTGTCCATATGAAATATGGTACCCCAGAACATACATGTAGGGCCGATTTTCATGATTCCAGAATAATTTAAAATATACTGTGCACAAAAAGTTTAGCACACTTGGAAAATGTCCTTTCCTAGTCAAAAACTATTCCAAAATCCATAAAGATAAAACTCTAATGTGTTTGAAAATTCAATTTTCTGGCACTTCCTGAAAATTTTGTTTCAAAATTCTGTAACGGTAGTTAGGTATCTTACGTTAAAGTACACTGGGGTCAGATATCGAAAGTCAAGCAAATTTCAATGACGCGAATGTCCAGCATAAGCAGCTAGGACCGCCATTCAATGTCCTCCCATGTTGCAAAGAAGCTTCCTGACCACACAGAAAGGAATTTTGCCCATTCATACTGCAGATGACGCTCATTGCCATTGACGTTACAGACGTCATTACTTTCTCTAGCCTGACGTCCAACAATGTTCCTTGAGTGTTCTTTTGCTGGTGATTAAGCAGTTCAGGCGTAGATCATTCTGTATGTTCCTTGGAGTAAGTGGGTGGTGATTATCTTATTGAAATATCACAACGTTGTGTTGTTGTAAGACGGTCATGTGACAGGTTTGATAATTTTATTGCAGTACCCTTGCACCGTTTGGTTGCCATTAACTGAAATGAGGTATGTTTAACTGTTTTCATCTATTCCTGCCTAAATATGACGCTGCACTCGACGTAATAGTCTCAAAGATGACGTTATTGGTATCAAGCCTTACGCATCTTCTCCAACCACAAATCCTGCCGTCAGTTAATGACACGTAAAATGAGATTCGTCCGGACATCAGTCCAATGTCTCCTGAATCAATATCGATGTGTCAATACCCACTGACGCCTTGCCTGTCGATGCTTAACGTCATTGGCGTAAGATCGGAGGACCCTGATGCAAGTTGTGCGGAGCATGTCCCGAACAGTCTTGTCACTAACGGTATACCCTGTGACGTCCTGGAGGAGTAGCACTAAGTTGTTACTAGACAGGAATTCGAAACGTCGTCAAGACGTCGCTGTGAAACGATCCTCCCTGAACGTCGTTTTACACGGTCTACAAGATAAAGGTCGGTCGTTGGTGGCTAAAGTTGCATAAACCAAGTGCCGTAGGCGCGTAATTGTCAATTGGAGACATTTGAAATGCTAAGCGACATATTTAACAGACATAATTGCTTGGAGCATGCAAAGAGCTCTCTGACGTCGAACTTACGTCATCATTTCTCGCCTTCCCATAATCAATTTCAAAGAATTTGTAACAGTTAAATTGATTCTGCTAACAGATCTGTGTAATCGTGTGTTTTTGGACAAGCTAGACATTATCGATGTCACTGCACACGTGCCGCACGTGACTTTTGCTTATCTGGACTTTCTACACATGCACTGTATGCGTAATTGTTGTCGATTAGGACAACTGAACAGCACAAAGCAATGTTCATTTGATTATCATAAACTGAAAAAATAATGTGTTAAAAAACGTGCTAAACTTTTTTTGCTCAGTATATTTTGGTAATGGGCCTCTGGATGATGGTAAATACAAAATTTCAAGACTCTAGGGCAAGGCCATATGGATTGGGAGCTTTGTGTAATTGTTGACAGACAGAGAGATGGACAGATTGATGACAACAGGGAGCAATCCCAATTTATCACCCTTGGCACTTTTTGCTAATGCGAGTCAAAAAATAAATCGTCGGTGTAAATGCAAAACCTCGTATATTGATTCTTGTGATTTTCAAAGTACAAACTTGTGTGCCCAGTCAAAGACAATTCTTGCAGGTTTTGAGATATTCTTACTGATCAGTATTAATGACAAATCATTTGTGAACAATATGTCCAAATTTCAAGTAAAACATTTCAGTTTGGGAAAAGTTATTACACTTTTTTACCTCCCCTTTAAAATTTTCCAAAAACGAGACACAAGGTTTTGCATTTACAACGATGAAATGTTATTAAACATCTTGGCTGTTTCTCTAACAAACATAAGAAGACAAGCAACTTCATGTTCAATTTTCAATCAGTCTCTGTGACAGCAAGATGAAAATTAAAATATTTCACCTAAATTTGGCCTTAAGTAATTAACAGTGAGTGCAAAAAAAGGTACCATTCTCTATTCTTTAATAATTCTTCCCAGGTTGCATAGAAGATTAGTACAGAATATGTGATAACTTAACCCATTACCAAATGACAAAATTTCAGACTTGTCCAAATTCAAAGATGTGGCCGACGACAATTTAACTTAAAGGAAGTTTAACACTTTTTGGTCTTTTTGTATAGAAAATATTGTGGGAAATGAAGAAATTTTTGTCACAAACAATTTCTTCATTTTGCTCAATGTTTTCCAAAGCCTTAATCTTGTAAGGAGTCAAAAAGAGTTATTGTGTGGTAATGGGTTAAGGACAGAAAGTCAAACTTAGCTTTGTACGTCAGAAGCCAAACTGTCGTGTTTAAAGGTATGATATTATTCCGTGCATCTATCTAAATCAAATATAATTCACTTGCCCATAAGTAATACTAACATAAGATTATAAATTTTGAACTTTATCGTTCATAAAGGAAACTTATCCACTAAATGAAATTTTCAATACCAGTAACAGATGACAAACATACAGACATGCTTCTTCAACAATGATTATCATTATAATGTTTGACCTGTCTTTCCCTGACACTTCAGATTGAAATTGGCTGAATCTACTGTATATATTCCTATAATACTAGTTACTTTTAAATCATTAACATTTATAATTTCGTAATACTTGCTTAGCCAAGACACAAAAATATAGGTATTTATAGGTATTTGGGGCAAAATTAGTGAATTTATAGGTTTTTATAGGTAAGGTCCAAAAATATAGGATAATATAGGTATTTATAGGTATTTATAGGTTACTGGGCGCCCTGTTAGTAGAAAAGAACTGATGCTTTTGTCTAATTTTCAATTATTTAGGCCATTCCAATTCAATTAAATTCTGCTTAGTTGTGAAAAAATATTTGGACATTTTCATAGAAATAATTAGATATACTTTATAAAATAAAACTTCTTCTTGTTTTAAAGAATGCACTCATTTAGCTACATCTTTGATAAATAAGGTGTTTATAAAACAATTTTCAACTTAATTAACCATTTTCAAGACCCTTGTCAACAAGTACCTCTTTATTAGACTATATCCACTATAATACCTTTTCTTTTCCATTTCAGACAGATTAGAGATAATTGGACCATGTATGACCGGTATTTAATGGCGACGACCAATCGTCTGCAGGATGACCTGCGGTCGACCATGAAGACCTACAACACAGACAAGGAGAGACTAGTCCACCAGCTGTCTGGTCTAAACAACACGGACGGACGGTCATCCACCATGTCTATAGACTCTCTAGGTGATATCTCACCCGGCATGAAGCGACGACAGTTTTACCGCGCCCCGAATCTGGCCGCTAGTGCAGGAGGCAGTGTCAACATGTTCTCACCTTCCACGGCAGAGAGTAGTGAGAGTCTGATTGCGTCCGCGGAGAAGCGATGGAGGGAGAGGAAGGAGTTTGATAAACTACGGAAAGAGAAAGATTTACTGAAGCTGCCTGTGATTCATTCTGCCAACTCTAAGAAGAGATCCGAGTGGAGTTCTGGTAAGCTGTGGCAGTCAGAGTCTCCGCGACCCAGCGCTATACAGCCACTACCGGGCATCACCGCCGCCAAGGCCTTCCTGGCGGACACCATGAAGATACCCAGTATATACGACCCACAGAGGAGTGATACTGCATTCGATACATACAAGTCAAAAACTCCACGGAAAAAAGTAACATTTGCAGATGAAAGAGATGGTGTGTCGCTGGAAAAAGATATATCAAGTGGTCATAAAACAAAAGTTAGGGATTCAAAAAACTTGCAAAGAAATGGCGTAGTGCCCAAACTTCAGCTTACGCCAAACCAATTCAGTCCAGCCTCAAAACCAGTACGACCAAGAAAAACATCACTCTTGCCCCCATTAAATATAACATTGGAGAACGTGAGAAAAAACCCACAAAAAGTGACGCAGGGGGTGAATGAGTGGAAATCTATGTATTGTTCAATAATAGATCCGGAGAAAAGGACAAAAGCGTTGACGGATATTTTACAAGCAGTGAGGTTGAAGAAGATTGAGAATGAACAAGCAATGAAGTATGGAGACTCTCCGAGACCCGCAGATAAAGATGACATGTTACAAAACTTTCTGACCATGAATGCTTCAGAACGGATTCTATACAGAAATGAGATGGGACAGGTAAGAGAAAAATATCTTTAATTTTTGCTGTCGAGTTTAACAATTACCAAATGACAAAGTTTGAAATTGTCTATATTGAAACTTTTGCAGATGACTTTTTGAATGTGATGAAATTTTGGAATCAACTTCTGGGGTAGAAAACATTGTAGGAAATAAAGCAATTTCTTCATTTTTCAGGATGTTTTCCAAAGTTTTTATCTTGTGAGGCGTCGAAAGGCGTCATTATGTGAGAATGGGTTAAATATAAAAAAAAATTGTCCAAGTTTTAAAAATCAGTAAAAGTGTTTTGCAAACATTCTTTTAATGTAAGTACTCTATAATGAAAGACATCATAAGGCTGTCTGAAGTAATGTTAGATCACTTAACCCTTTCCCAAACGGCAAAATTTTAGGGTGATCCACTTCAAAAACTGAAAAAAATGACAAAATGGATAGTATTAAAGATAGGACTTGTGTAAAATATGGCATAGAAAATATTGAGACAAAAGAAGAAACTGCTGGTTATCAGCAGTTTCTTCTTTTGTTTCAATGTTTTCCCAAGCCTTTTCTAATAGGGACGTCAAAATCAGGTCTTGTTTGGGAAAGGGTTAACATTTCTCTACAAATTAGGTAATCTTTACCATTTCAAATATGAAAGCTTTTTATCTTCATCCTTTTTCACATTGGCATTTATGTTATAATGAGCTCGTGTTTGGGAAAAGGGCACTTACGGAAATTGAGACCACACATAAATCCAGATCAGCCTGTGCATACACAGTCTGATCCAGTTCCATTTAATTCTATAATGCCTGCTTCATTATCTTCTGTCACTGAAGAGTAGTGTTGATTCTGATTAGAGTCAACTCAGGAAAACACTAATCTGGATCCATGCAGTGACTGTGAAAGGCCTGTACTATATTTATAAATGTCAGATTGTTTTAGCCAATGAGTGGACTGGACCCTTGCCTAAATGGATTTTGCCATAATCAAATTGAGTAATCTTACTCTATAATTGTCACATTATTTTTCAAAATGTTACATTGATTTTCTTAGTGGGAGGGACATTTTCCATTGGAAAAAAGTCTTTCCCAATCACTATCCACCTTGGTCTTAAATGCTAGACATCAGCAACTTCTTCTTTTGTCTTATGTTTTCCCAAGCCTTTTCTAATATGGACATCAAAACCAGGTCTTGTTTGGGAGAGGGTAAAATTTTGGATTTAGTATTTACTTTGACATGTATGTCGCTCTCTATAGCTTTTACCTATGTAAATATTAAAGTATAAGGCTTCCTTTAAGATTTATTGTCCGCCATAAAACACTTAAAAATTGTATTTTACACCGTTTTAATTAAATTTCATATTCTATGTCCTTTATCATTACTAGGGATCAAGGCCTTATGTCTATGTTTTCATATGCACTTAACCCTTTTCCAATCATTGTATTATATTTTAAATGGCTATGGAAGGGGATAAAACAATTTGGAAACACTGAAGAGAAAAAGAAAATGTTGTTATCCAACTTGTTTTGATTAATACTATATCAAATAATGATTTCACAATTTAGTCTATGTTGTCATCTATGTACACCCACTATGGATTAGGAACAGCCTAAAATTGTTTTGGCAAAAATGCTCTCAAGATAGGCTATACTCTGATACAATGGATACCAATTCCTGGTCTAAAGTAGGCCCGTAGGAAGCAATTTCAAAGGAGGGGGTGCTTAAGACCCTGTGTCTGGATATGGGGGGGGGGGGGGGGGGGAGTGGAGGGGGGGGGGGGGGCAAAATTTGATTTCCCCAAATTTTCAGTGAAATGAAATTAATAAATTAATAAGGAAATTAAAGGTCAGATCTTAACAAGAGACAGTATTACCAAGCATACTTCTGGACACAGGAAAAGCTATTGTACCTGGAAGGACTTCTGATCCACCCATCAAATATATTTGAGATGAGATCTGGAATAAAGGGCCCTTTGAGACAGCCATGTTTCAAGATCAGTCTGTGCCTTAGTGCAGTCCGACAGGATCTATGCTGCTGTCCTAAACTTGCAAAAGGCCAATAAGGAGCTATTAGATAAAAGAACAACATGGTTTTTGATCAGACTGTGTTTTATAGGCAGGCTGATGTTGAATCATGTTGGGTTTGGGCTCAAATGCTATATGGGACCTTTTTCCAGATTATGGCTCATTTCCATTTATTCATTATAAATAATAAATAATAATAAATAAATTAATCTTTTCCAAAACAAGACAGGGTTTTGGCATACCTAGTAGAACAGACTTTTATTGAGAATATTGAGACAAAAGAAGGAAATGCTGGTTACCAGAATGTTCTCCTTCAATATTTTCTTGGCTATATTATACACAAACCCCATCTTTCTCAAATTCTATTTTGTTGTCCTTAGCAGCTTCAAAGCTGGATAAGACTAAAATTTTGTTGTTTGGGAAAAGGTTAATGTTTAGCTTTCATCTTTATTTTCAGAAGTGTCCTGGCCTGATGCCCACACCTCGGTACATGGGAGAACGATCACCGAAGCACTCGAACAGTCAACAACTGCAGAACTATCTACATCAGCTGTCCCGATCGAGACGATTGGCGGATCACATGACACTAGAAGAATATAAACTGATGCAATCACACGGACGGAGAGGCTTGAACGATGCTCTCAAACATCAGCCTACTCCAATACCTGTCAACTAAGTCATGCTGCCAATATATAAATGAGCTGGGATCTAGAAAAACATCCCTTATAGCATTTGAGACAGTCATGTTTCAAAATCATGCTGTGTGTACTAGCAACCTGACCTGGATCCATGTTACTGCCATATGTTTGCTACAGATCATGACAAAGCTATTTGAGAACAACATGGTTCCGGGTCAGACTGCGTGTATACGCAGGCTGATCTGGAACCATGTTGGCCTCAAAGGCCTTAAGGGACCTTCTTCCAGATTCCGGCTCAAATATATATTTTGAAAATTACACAGACAAAAACTTACAGGCAGTTTTGTTGTGTCACAGAAAAACTTGTCAGTTAGTGCATAGGAAATTTATACTTTCCATTTCATTTTCTTTTCAAACTTCAATAATCAGACATTGTGCACTTCAGAATATGGAGTGCAAGTTGAAATGACTTCTGATGGTATACAGAAAATTGTAGGTAGAATTACTTTGGTGGGAGGTCAAAACATCATAACTTCTGCTTGAAAGAGCTGGAGTTACGAGGTTTTAAAATCCCACCGATGATAAAGTTTTCGAAAGTCAGGACTGCACTACTTCACACTCACAGTAAAATGGAAAGTACAGAAGCAGGTTGCTGCTTTTTATGTTAGATATGTTGTTTTTCCATGAAAAACTCGCAATTGCAGCTTATTTCAAGCTGCAGATATGAGGTTTTCATTGAAAAGCAGCGATATATTGTTTTTTTATTTCGGAAGATGTTGCTTTTTATGAAAGTGTAACATGCTTATCAGTATTAAACATGTTTTCTACAGTCAATGATACATTATTACTACAATCCTATATATGTCTTTGCTTAAATGAGAGCACTTCCTTAGAACCTTCAAATTTAGGGTAATTTTGGGAATTATACTCACCGTGTCCAATCGTTACCGGGGGATGTGGTTTTGGTAACGCTGAAAGCGTGGTGTATAACGCCGGTTTGTGGTGCAAAACAGAGGCAGGACACCACCAAGGTAGGAAAATTGAAAAATTGAATCGATGAAGTTTTTTCTTTGGGAATGAGACTAGGCCGAGGCTCATCTCAAATGATTTCTTGACCCCTAGCAATGTCTGTTTTCTTTGAGAAAGTTGCAGTTTTCTCTATCATTCCGTGAATGTAAGGCATTTCAGGCGAAATCAACTCAGCTTGCCCGTAAAATATGAATTATATACAAGCATAACCAGTTATGAACCCCAAAAAAAGCATGCACTTCGTACTTACACATGTATTGCACAAAATCACATTGAGGTTTGCACCCTCTGCATCTTACAGAAGCCATGGAAACGATTTTTATTTTCATTTACAAGTAACAATGGTGGATGTGGTGCACACAAAGAAATATTTTGTAACGTATGTGGCATGGTGATTTTAAAGTTTTGCGTTTTTCCTTATTTAAGCAGGCCTAGCAGATATATTGACACTTTCCCTTACTTCAGATGCAACACACGTCCTATTCGAATGATCCTAGCAATTGTGCAATAATTTTGTGTAAAGAATATGTGTTTTTTCGACATCAGCATTTTTAAACCCTATTAAGTATTAACCGGATTGTATAATGGATTTAGAAATTGTGCAACCTGAACGTTACATTTAAGGCGTACAAAATACAACTTACCTGTCAATATAGGGTTAATTCACGTTTTTGAGATCGTTAACATTCGCAGAGGCCCAAGTTAAATATGTTAACGGCCGAGTGCGAAGCACGTACGAGGGTTGTTTACGTAATTTGCGGGCTTCTGCGGATGTTAACGGCCGAAAAATACGTGAATTGACGCTATTATTGCATAAAAAATATAAAATTCCAATGAATATTTACCCCAAAGCCATTGATATGTGCTAAAAATGAACGGAGGTGAGGTAAGAAAATGTCCGCCAATGTTGTTTTGTTCTGATAAATCTTCCGAGAATTTTTTGTTATGCGTGACGTCGGAAAAAATTCAGTTGTTGAAAGCGGCGTTAAAATCCCACACTATCAATCACTTAGGTCCTTTCACTTATGTTTTAGTCTGTACCCGCAGAACACACTTCCGGAGGCAAAAAATGGGTTTATGGGAAATCAACATTGTATTATTACTATACATGAAAATTGTTACTGAAAATAGTCCCAAATGGGCATTTTCAAAACGAGGCTCCCTAAATATGCGGAGAAAACAATGACGACGCACGTGTATTAAATATACAGCGATAAAGAGCACGTGCATTCAACATGCAGCAATTTTAGCGAAGTTTAAAGTGGAACAAAAACTCTGAAATTAAATGTATTCGTTAATAGCCGGTATTGTCCAGCAAGGTTAACCCGGGACAACTTAATTTTCGTGCGCAAATTCCGTTAGTTGGGAGTCTTAACAAAACAAAGACGAAGTGGGGTCATTACATATGCAGATGTCCCGGGTTAATCTTGCTGGACAATTAGATGGTTATTATATTGGATTTACAGTCAATCGTTCCGAGTTTCATTGTTGATTTCGTATGCACGCCATGCTTTAACTAAAACGCTTTGGGTTCGAGAGTATTGTTACCAAAACGCTTTGGGATTGAGTGTATTGTTACTAAAAATAACAAATACTAAACGGCGTTTAAAGACTCCAAGGACGACTTCCGGAGGCTGTTGTGTGCGGGGGGGGGGGGTCTTACATGAAATAACCTAATTAATGTTAACCAGGTAACATGCAACTTCCGTCACCAACACTGCAAAAACGTTACTGTTTTGACCATTTGCTTGTAGTAGGCCTATACAGGTATAAAAACTATTCACTTTCGTCTGCACTTAGATATTTTTAATTTTACGCAAGTCCACTTTTTCGCACATATCAATGGCTTTGGGGTAAGTATTCATTGGAATTTTATAGTTTTTATGCAATAATAGCGTCAATTCACGTATTTTTCGGCCGTTAACATCCGCAGAGGCCCGCAAATTACGTAAACAACCCTCGTGCTTCGCACTCGGCCGTTAACATATTTCTTGGGCCTCTGCGAATGTTAACGACCTCAAAAACGTGAATTAACCCTATATTGACAGATAAGTTGTATTTTGTACGCCTTAAATGTAACGTTCAGGTTGCACAATTTCTAAATCCATTATAGTACAATCCGGTTAATAGGGTTTGAAAATGCTGATGTCGAAAAAACACATATTCTTTACACAAAATTATTGCACAATTGCTAGGATCATTCGAATAGGACGTGTGTTGCATCTGAAGTAAGGGAAAGTGTCACTATACCTGCTAGGCCTGCTTAAATAAGGAAAAACGCAAAGCTTTAAAATCACCATGCCACATACGTTACAAAATATTTCTTTGTGTGCACCACATCCACCATTGTTACTTGTAAATGAAAATAAAAATCGTTTCCATGGCTTCTGTAAGATGCAGAGGGTGCAAACCTCAATGTGATTTTGTGCAATACATGTGTAAGTACGAAGTGCATGCTTTTTTGGGGTTCATAACTGGTTATGCTTGTATATAATTCATATTTTACGGGCAAGCTGAGTTGATTTCGCCTGAAATGCCTTACATTCACGGAATGATAGAGAAAACTGCAACTTTCTCGAAGAAAACAGACATTGCTAGGGGTCAAAAAATCATTTGAGATGAGCCTCGCCCTAGTCTCATTCCCAAAGAAAAAACTTCATCGATTCAATTTTTCAATTTTCTTACCTTGGTGGTGTCCTGCCTCTGTTTTGCACCACAAACCGGCGTTATACACCACGCTTTCAGCGTTACGAAAACCACATCCCCCGGTAACGATTGGACACGGTGATACTGGTATTTGATGTTGATACATAGTTACTACAATCTTATATGTGTCTTTGCCTAAAGAAGAACATTTCCTTAGAACCTCCAAATTTAGGGCAATTTTGGGAATTATACATGTATTTGATGTGTTATACTGAAGTGGGAAAACTGGGCTTGTGGCATTTAACACTCCCAAAAGGCAAATATTTGGGGTTGGTCCAATTCAAAAGCTTCTTAAGACAACAAAATGGATGACGATAAAAATTGAATTTGTGTAAAACATATGCAAAGAAATTATAGAGGTAAAATGAGTAAATTTTATTCATTATTTTCAAAAGCTTTTTCTATAAGGGATGTAAAATCTGGTCTTGTTCGGAACAGGATTACATCTCAACATGAATTCAGCTAGACTTGTTCTACAGCTCAGTCTGATGATGATAGATATTACTATCAAAAAGCTACCATAGATTATGAAGAAGCTGTAAGAGAACAGCATGAATCTTGATCAGACTGTGTGTATAAGCTGACTGATCTACACCCATTTTGGTCCAAAATGCTTAATTTGGGGGCCTAGTTATTTAATCTCAGTTATAATACAATATTAAAGACCTACTGCTTCAGACCTAAAAGTTGATAACAATATTTTCAGTGTTAAACATACAAGGCAAACAATGTGATTTTCCTTTTATCGATGAAGAGGTTTGAAATGATTATGACATATATAGGAATAAATTACTGAATGTATGAATACAACCTATTGAATGATTTAGAGCAAATAATTTTCAATGACAAAATCATAAATGATCCAGTGTTAAAAACCATTTATATGGTAATTTGATATATCAAATGAGATCAATTCTTAAGCAACAATGATAGAAATTGATTTCAAAATTTAATGGTAGGAATCTGAATTTCTAATCAGAGGAATGGTCCTTTCACTCTTAAGGTATATGACCCATCATTAAAAACACCACTTTCTAGCCATATGAAATGCATTAAATTACACACACTTGTAAACACACTTCACATAAGGTGATTCACTGTGCCGGTGTAACAGGGTAACGTGTCCCCCTGGGTAACCTGTCCCCGGGGACACGTTACCCAGGGGTAACGTGTCCCACCCCCTGGGTAACGTGTCCCCCCCCCTTGGAATTTTTTTTTTTAATCGTATTGTGTATTTTCAATGCATATTTTGTTTCATAAGTATTAAATCTTTTAAGATAAGTTATTTTAAACATGAAATTTAAATATCTAAATTTTTTTATCCTTTCACATTTCCAAAGAAGGAAAATATCTAATTGCATTGTAATTTTTTATTAAATCACTTTCTCCAAATATTTTTCAACTATTATTATTACCATTATTAATATTTTGTGATAATACCAAAGTAAATTGCGCAGAAATAATGTGAAAAAAATTTAAGAGGAGAGAGGGGGGGGGGGACACGTTACCCCTGGGTAACGTGTCCCCCCCCCCCCTTTGATTTTTTTCCTTTTTAATTATATTGTATATTTTAATGCCTATTTAGTTTTATAATTATTGAATCTTTTAAAATAAGCTATTTATAACAAAAAATAAAAGAACTTAATTTTTTTCATTATTTCACTTTTCAATGAGAGGTGGGACAGGCTACCCAGGCCTGAGTAATGTGTACCCCCCTTGGATTTTTTCCTTTTTAATCATAATGTGTATTTTTATATAATTATTAATATTTTGTGATAACACCAAAGGAAATTGCGCTGAAATAATTTGAAAAAATTTTAAGAGGAGGGAGGGGGGGACATGTTACCCCTGGGTAACCTGTCCCCGGGGACATGTTACCCAGGCCTGGGTAACGTGTCCCCCCCCCTTTGATTTTTTCCTTTTTAATCATAATGTATATTTTAATGCCTATTTAGTTTTATAATTATTGAATCTTTTAAAATAAGCTATTTCTAACAAAAAACAAGAGGACCATGATGGTCCTATATCGCTCACCTGAACCAAAATGATATAAGCAACACTTTTCTTCATTTCAAAAAATATTTATGACTTTAAGACTGAAAACGAACTTATGGTCAATAACATTGTGAAAATCGAACTCATCCAAGATTTCATCGTGCCCAACATTGTGTCCAAGATTTGTCTTGTTTGATAAATAATTGTAGATTCTGGAGTATAAACAAGGTCGAAAACAGCCGAAAACAGCAATTTTGTCAAATTCAAGGGCACATAACTCTCGACTTTCTAGTCAGATCAGGCTGAAAATCAAACTCATCCGAGATCTTATGATATCCAACATTGTGTCCAAGATTTGTCTTAATTGATAAATAATAGTAGATTATAGAGTGTAAACTAGAACTGTCGCAAAGCGGACAAATACCCCCCACTAGCGCTTTGTCACTGAAAAAGTGCTAAAGTTCAAAGTGGCATAACTCTGAAACTACTGCCTGGATCAAGATGAAAATTGCAGGTGCACAACTTCATATGATAGAAAACAACCTGCTAAAATTTCAGCAAAATCGGTCAAAAACTGTGGGAGGAGAAGAGGACACAAAATTATGTCCACGGACGGACGGACGGACAGACGGACGGACAGACGGACGGACAGACGGACAACCTGAATCCAGTATACCCCCCCATAACTTTGTTGTGGGGGTATAACAATGTCAAAACAAGAGGGCCAAGATGGCCCTGTATCGCTCCACTGGCTTTTAGACTACGAACTTCTTCAAGGAATACAATAGAGGGCTATCCAAAGAAGATTCATGCTACACCAGAATGAAATCCAATAAAAGATTAAGGAGCAGAAATGTTTTTAAAATTTTCTTAAAATTACACTATGTTCCATATAGCGCACAGCGGCCAAGCTTTTCATCCAATCGTGAAGGAATTTGGAAGAGATTCATGCAAGGAAGATTCCTGTGAAGTTTGGTTGAAATTGGTCCTGTAGTTTTGGAGAAGAAGATTGTTTAACAATTTTTCGAAAATTCAATTTAATCAAATTCATTAAAATTTAAGTTCTACACGGAAATTTTTTTTAAAGTGACATTTCAGAATTTTTTGTCATAAATTTTACTTTTATTTTTATCTGAAAGAGCATATTTCCTTATGAAAATTCTGAAAATTTCAAGCCAAAATATTGCGCCGTTTACGAGAAATCTATATTTTTGTGTTAAAATTGAACAAATTGTTGTGGACAACAGTTCGGATATATATGCAATTTATTGATTATGTCTCAACTTTAAATGCGTGTTTCTCGCTTATTGGCAACAACTTCAAAAAACTAATAGTATTTATACTCATTAGAATAACCAATCTTGGCATCAAGACATACTTTTAAAAAATGAAATAGGAATGAAATGTCCCTTTAAGGAATTTAGAGGAGATTCATACAAGGAAGATTCATGTGAAGTTTGGTTAAAATTGGTCCCGTAGTTTTGGAAAAGAAGATTTTTCGAAAAATTAATTAAATTTAATTAATCAAGGTTCTACACAGAATTTATTTTTTTGAAGATTCTTTTGAAGGAATTTAAAGAAGAGATTCATGCAAGGAACATTTCTGTAAAGTTTGGTTGAAATTGATCCAGTAGTTTTGGAGGAGAAGAATTTTTAAAGATTTTTCATAAATTCAATTTAATTGAATTAATTAAAATCTAAGTTATAAACAGAATTTATCTTTTTGAAGGAATTAAGAAGAGATTCATACAAGGAATATTTCTGTGAAGTTTGGTTGAAATTGGTCCTGTAGTTTTAGAGAAGAAGAATTTTTAAAGGTTTTTTGAAAATCTAAATTAATTAAATTAATTAAAATTAAAGGTCTGCGCGGATTTTATTCTTTTGAAGGAATTTGGTAGAGATTTATGCAAGGAACATTTCTGTGAAGTTTGGTTGAAATTGGTCCAGTAGTTTTAGAGAAGAAGAATTTTTAAAGATTTTTCGAAAATTTAAATTAATTAAATTAATCAAAATTCAAGTTCTGCATGGATTTTATTCTTTTTAAGGAAATTGGTAGAGATTCATGCAAGGAAGATTTCTGTGAAGTTTGGTTGAAATTGGTCCAGTAGTTTTGGAGAAAAATTTTTTTTTAAAGATTTTTCGAAAATTTAAATCAATTAAATTAATTAAAATTCAAGTTCTGCACAGATTTTATTCTTTTGAAGGAACTTGGTAGAGATTCATGCAAGGAAGATTTCTGTGAAGTTTGGTTAAAATTGGTCCAGTAGTTTTGGAGAAGAAGAATTTTTGAAGATTTTTTCGAAAATTTAATTCAATTAAATTAATTAAAATTCAAGTTCAGCACAGATTTTAATCTTTTGAAGGAATTTGGTAGAGATTCATGCAAGGATGATTCATGTGAAGTTTGGTTGAAATTAGTCCAGTAGTTTTGGAGAAGAAGATGTTTGAAAATTGTTGACGCACGGACGGACGGACGCACGGACGGACGGACGGACGCACGCACGCACGACGGACACAGGGCCATGACATAAGCCCCGCTGGCCTTCGGCCAGTGGAGCTAAACAGCCAAAATCGGCAATTTTATCAAATTCAAGGGCACATAACTCTCCATTTTTTTTATCAGATTGGACTGAAAATCAAACTTATCCAAGATCTTATGGTCTCAAACATTGTGTTCAAGTTTTGTCTTAATTGATAAATAATAGTAGATTATAGAGTGTAAACAATGTCAAAAACAGCCGAAATCGGCAATTTTATCAAATTCAAGGGCACATAACTCTCACCTTTCTGGTCAGATCAGACTGAAAATCAAACTCATATGAGATCTTATGGTCTCCAACCTTGTGTCCAAAATTTGTCTTGATTGGTCAAAAATTGTAGATTCTAGAGTGTAAATAAGGTCAAAAACAGTCAAAAACGGCAATTTTGTCAAATTCAAGGGCTCATAACTCTCATCTTTCTGATCAGATCAGACTGAAAATCACACTCATCCCAGATCTTATGATCCCCAATATTGTGTCCAAGTTTTGGATTGATTGATCAATAATTGTAGATTCTAGAGTGTAAACATCGTCGAAAACAGCCAAAAATGACAATTTTGTCAAATTCAAGGGCAAGTAACTCTCGACTTTCTGATCAGATCAGACTGAAAATCATACTCATCCGAGATCTCATGGTCCCAAACATTGTGTCAAAGTTTTGTCTTGATTGATGAATAATTGTAGATTCTAGAGTGTAAACAAGGTCAAAAACAGCCGAAAATGGCAATTTTGTCAAATTCAAGGGCACATAACTCTTGTCTTTCTGGTCAGATCAGACTGAAAATCAAACTCATCCCAGATCTTATGATCTGCAATGTTATGTCCAAGATTTGTCTTGATTGATCAATAATTGTAGATTCTAGAGTGTAAACATCGTCGAAAACAGCCAAAAATGACAATTTTGTCAAATTCAAGGGCAAGTAACTCTCGACTTTCTAATCAGATCAGACTGAAAATCATACTCATCCGAGATCTCATGGTCCCAAACATTGTGTCAAAGTTTTGTCTTGATTGATGAATAATTGTAGATTCTAGAGTGTAAACAAGGTCAAAAACAGCCGAAAATGGCAATTTTGTCAAATTCAAGGGCACATAACTCTTGTCTTTCTGGTCAGATCAGACTGAAAATCGAACTCATCCGAGATCTTATGGTCTGCAATGTTATGTCCAAGATTTGTCTTGATTGATCAATAATTGTAGATGCTAGAGTGTAAACAATGTCAAAACTAAGTATTTTTCGCATTCAAGGGCAGATAACTGCTGACTTTCTAGTTCGATCTGACCCATAATCGAACTCATCCGAGATGTTATGGCCATACATGTTTTGACCAAGTTTGGTCAAGATTGGCTTATATTTGTAGATGCTAGAGTGTAAACACGAAATTGTGAACGGACGGACAGACAGACGGACAGACAGACGCACGACGGACAAAAAGTGACCACAATAGCTCACCTTGAGCACTTCGTGCTCAGGTGAGCTAATAAAAGAACTTATTTTTTTTCATTATTTCACTTTTCAATGAGAGGTGGGACAGGCTACCCAGGCCTGAGTAACGTGTACCCCCCTTGGATTTTTTCCTTTT